>JBBBDQ010000738.1:880000-975000 GCA_037127315.1 Ascarosepion bandense
GTCACGCTCTATCAGTATCAAGCATATACCATTTAACCGCAGTCTTTTCTTCTAGTTTCTAGTGAAACCATATTCAACGAACCTAATAAAATCTATGAAACAACCCTAAAAGATAGTAAGATAGTGGATTCTAGGCAACACCAAACAGCACACAAAGCCAACAGAAAGATAAAAAAATATAGTTCAACCCAACATAGAACAAAAATAAAAACAAACGTAGGAAAAATATCAATTAAAATCATATACAGACACTTACCAGTATCAAGCACTCTCCACAAAATATATGACAAAAATACAGTAAAAATCAGCTAGAGTTGCACCTGGAATATGGCACAAATAATAAAAGGCACAACAGTAAAACAATCAACAAGCTATCTGGACAATTTAAACTCGTGTAACAGCAGAATAAAGAACAAATTACACTTAAAAAGGAATTGCTTGCAGAACAATGTAAATTACCAAAACACTAAAATTAGTCGATAGCGAATAAACATATACGTAGTAGTAACTGAAGGACCCTGGATATAACGAAACTACACAAAAATATCCTTTACAGATAGTAAATACGCGAATGGCACAATGATTTCTAAGCATAACTAGGAGTGTAAAAAGAAAAAAAAATCAGACCAAAAATATCATGGAAAATAAGGATTAAAAAATATCAGCCTACAACAATCAATTCAAAAACTATAAAATCTGCCCGGACTTATAATACTTCTAATTACGTTCCCAGACCAAAACAAACGACTCATTTAACGCTCAGAACTCATCTCAAAATCCAGACAAGAAATCAAATTTTTACTACTTTACTTAAAAATCGAAAACGGAAAACGAACAAAAATAAATGAAAATAAAAATAAGATAAAATAAATTATCAAATGCATGTAAAAAAATTAATCCAAATAAATAACAGATAACCTAAAATAAATAATAAACATATTAACACGCTACACCCACCAAAGTAACCGTTAGAATAATACAACAAAATACCCACAATGTAATAGATTACCCACAATGCATCGCTGACTTGTATTATATAAAAAACAATGAAAGCAAAACGCACATAGCATGACGATGACGTTTAGCATGAAACAGACTCTCACCTTTGGGTGTTGACTTCAATGTCCACTTTTATATATACATACGCAATATCTCTTATATTGAGCTCTTTAACTCAAAAATATAACATGCGTGAAAGCTACATGTTATCACACACACACACACACACAAACACATACACACACACAGACACACACACACACACACATATATATATATAGGGTGCGACAAAAATACCTTCCAGAAATACGTTCTACTTAATGGTAAGACATTAGACAGAAGACAACATTGTCACTTGCATTATTTTACTATCGTCACACAGGCAGGAAACAGTTAAACATGTACGATATGTTTCTGTTGCACCAAGCAAATACACACACACACACACACACGCACGCACGCGCATGCACGCACACACAGATATGCATATATTGCTGCTTTTAGACACCACACCAGGGAACTTAATCGTGACTACGAGTGGGTTAAATAAAATATATATAACATGTTTAAACTATTTAATCAAATATGCTTAAATGAAGACATAGTGCCTAAAGACAAACACACACACATGGACACACACACACACATGCCTATATATATATATATATTTCTTGCTGTTTTTACTCACCATAACATAATACTTATTCATGACTACGAAAGGATTAAAAAATATAGATATATGCTTAAATCATATTAAACATATATCTATATATATCAGAACCCTGAGCTTCCACGTTCTGAAACGACACCCTGTATAGAAGAAGAAGAAGAAGAAGAAGAAGAAGAAGAAGAAGAAGAAGAAGAAGAAGAAGAAGAAGAAGAAGAAAATGTTTCTGGCGATGCATCTACACAGAATAATGTAATTGGGCATGATTTAACTAGCCAAATATTGGTCACATAAAAACTTTTATCAAACTCATGACATTTTTCTTACTGAATGTCACCAGGTAGCCAAAGCAAGTAAAGATGAGGATTGTGAATAAATCTAAATACTGTCCTGCACTCAAAAAAAAAAAAAAAAAAAAGAGAGAGAGAAATAGCGCCATTATAAATGAATCTTTTTTTACTCTGAAATTGAAAGATGACATTAAAAACAACCCTCTTATTTCATTATGATATATGTTATTCCTTGTTCAGTTTTAATAGAAAGCTAGATTTTTGCCTAAGGTTTAAATTTTGACACTGTCCAAACAAAGAGGAAATGCCCGCCAGCATAAATATCCCACTTTAACATCCGCTCTGACTTCGGGCTTCCGATATTTGTTTCTTCAGTTTCGTTTTTGTTTTTGTTTTTGTTTTTGTTTTTTTGTTTTTGTTTTATTTTTATTTTTTTTATTTTTTTTTTTTACTTAACTTCCGGATTCTCGGTAATGTTTGCTTTAATAATTCTTCCTTCGCTACGCTCCAGACCAGAAATAGTGTTTTGTCTCTGATGGAAAGGTTCTGATAAATGTCTTTGTCGGAATATTGAATTGTTTCTAGCTTTTGCGGTGACATCATCTTCAGAGAAAAAATAATTTGAACTTAAAAGCTTTTCATTCACGGATGTTTTTTCTTCAAAACATTTTAAAAATCTTAAGTTTTCTCATTTGATCAGTTTTAGGAATTACGTCAGGCAGAGACTTTTATAGCACGCCATATATATCACGTAAATATTTTTTGTTCTTTCTTTTATGTGCCGTGTCCTTTAAGGACGTAGGGGATTATAAATATCCACATTTCCTTATTTCTTGTAGCTCTTATCACCTTTTCTCTTGGTATTTCTCCAAAACTCTCTTCTTCCATCTAACTGTTCAAGCCCAACAAGTATGTCAAGAGACTTTCCTTGTCTCTCTTTTCCTTTATCCATCCTGTGAGTATCAGATTCGCTAAGCTCTCCTCTCTCATTATGTGTTCCAGAAACTTCAGCTGCCTCTTCCTAAAGTTTTGTTAAAATTTCTTTTTCGTTTCCATTCTCTCCAAAATTGTTCGGTCCATGGTATCCTCAACATCCTTCTGTAGAACCACATTTCTGTTGTTTCAAGTCTTTCCTTCATCTTTGAGAAGATTGTCTAGCATCTGCTACCATATAGGAAGACAAATATCACATAACACGAGTACTCTTAATATTCCTTGATGCAGATGCAGGTTTTTCTATTTGTAAATACTATATTTTTATCATTCCTTGCTTACGATTTTAATAAAAACCTGTATTACTGAAGCCATTTTCAAAGCAATATTTGTTTTTCTAACGCTAGTTTCAGGTTCTTAGTATGAATATCCCGACGTATTTATTTGCTTATTTTGATTTCTTATTTTTAACTTTCGAAATATTATTTTATGACAACTAAAAGTGCGTAGAATTGGAATATTATCTGCATAATCTTGATCTTGATGTGAAACGCCAGATGAGAAGGCAGGAAATAGTTAATAGAAAATAAATAACACCGAACTTCCGTTGTTTTTTTTTAAACAACATATGTTTAAAACATACTTAGGTCTATTTTATCGGCCTTGGAAGATTAGCCCAGCATTCAACACCTTTAAAAAGTGCCTGAAAACCATGGCATAACTGACATGAAATCAAAAGTAACCGAAACCGAAGATTTCAAAGATTTGTTCAAATTGCAGATCATGCCAGAATTGGCACTCTTTTTCATAAACCGTAACTAAGGTTCGCCTATATACAAAACGGTTTAAGTGTTGATGAAAGACAAATGTGCCTGGACGAGTTTCAGCAACAGGAATTGGGTAATCACTTTAGTAAACGGGATTGTTCAGTAAGCTTTCTTAATTTTAAAACAAATTTAAAAATCTGTTGTGAATCAGGAAGGATTTGAGGAAATTATTTTAGATAATAGTGTACCCGTGCCTTCAAGAATTATGGCATGTATATAGAGAGTATAACAGCATTCTGTGCAATAAAAGGAAAATAGGAAAATATATAAAGAAAGAATCTGTTAACACGTTGACTAGATATTAACACGCATGGTACACATCCACATCTGAGAATTACTTGAACAGCAACGTCTCCCACGTTTTCAACTAAGCTTTCACAAACTCCTAACAAACAGTAACCTGAAAATTTTGAAATGTAGTCAATGTTAATTAAAGCGGAAAATATAGCTTAAGACCATATCCTAGTTACTACATTTGCCAGTAAGTTGTTAATTTTTCCCGATATTCAAATTGAAATGTTGCACACAAAAAACAGAGACAAATATATACATAAACTTACACACGACAACTTTTTTTATATAGTGTATGACGAAATGTATTAATTTTATCTTTACTTTAAATATATAATTGAAAAAATTCTCAGTAAACATATTAATATTTTTTTAAAAGTTGGGATAGTAAAATGCTGAGAACCACTGTTTGAAAGTATTCATCATTCAAAAGCTACGTAATGATGTCAACCCATCAATTTTGTCCCATTATAGCCCAAAATCTTGTGAATGTTGATTCCGCAGTTATCCGGCAATGCTCGTCATGATTCCGCATCTGACAAGCGTAGAGAAAAAAGTTGCTATTATTTAAGAGAGCCAGAAAAGATGATCAAAAGATCGAAACGTTGAGTAGAATGGACTCTAAGAACTTCTATTAAGGTTTCAAAAATATGAAATCCTCGCAGCCATTCATAAGAACTGAATGTTTTACTAACTGCCATTAATCTCTTCCGATTTGCTCATATTCAGATCCGCCTCTCATCATCCTTCATCATTCGACCAATGGTTGGTTGGAAATCCATCGAAAATCCCATCCCACAACAGGGTCAAGCTGTATTAGTGCTGTGAGTGAATCTCTTTTTGGATCACCGGCCCTACATCCGGGTGTTTTTATATACCATCTCAAGGAAGATTGGCATCCAAGAGTCAAGACTTTTTCAGTCAGAAGGTGAATAACTGATTTTCCTACAGTTTTTTTTACTACAGTAGACTGGTTGCCAACCAACCCCATCTGTTCTGCTATTTACTCATAGCTGCTAGAGAGTGGGCACTTCGAGGTAGTGTAATGATTAGCAAGCTTGTCTCGCTAGAATCATTTCAATTGAGTCGTAAGTTCGATCCTCACTGGGTGTCCCTTACTTTTGGCCTGGTGCCACATCTAAGCTACGCTTAGTAAATCACCAAGAATTGTTTTCGTTTTTTTATTATAATAATTCATAGTTTCAAAATTCTTTTAAAAATTCTCTGAAACTTTGTCTGCGTCAGGTTATTAAGTTATTAAGTGAAGACTATGTTTACTAAACGAAAATTGAAAAACTTAATATAAATCATCACGCTCTAAGATGTTGAAAATTATTTCTAATTTCTTTTTATAAGTATGGATGGCCATACACGACATTATCAGAAAATAAGATCGATGACCGATTAAAAATTATATAAAAGCGTTCATTCGTCATTTTCTTGAATTAGTTTTTCACAGATAAAGTCTCCGTAGGACAGCAATAAACATGTAAATAGCTTATCAATGCTTGACAAGTTCTTGTAGGGGGTTGAAAGATCTTTACTACTGTTCGTTTTAAAACCATTTTTCCTTTTTTTTTTAACTTAAACTAAATGAAAAGATGTAATGAAAGACGTAATGTAATGAAATGCAAAATGTAATGAAAGACGCTTAAAATATGCACTAATCAGCTATTTTAGTAAAATTTAAAAATCGATTCAGTGTAATTTGTGTTTACGAAATAGACTACAGAATATTTTTTAATATAAATAATAAATTTAACCTTTGATATTACAGTTAAAGCTAAAATAAAAGCTTTATAAATGCCTTTTCATTTATAACAATTTAACTTAAAATATAGGTTTCGCGAAAAAGCTGCGGTGTATATATATAAGTATAGGTAACTCCACTCATTTTCGATATCTAAATTTTAAATTGAATTAAAAAAAATTCTTGAAACTTTTAGTTTAGTTTTAATTGAAAGCTAAATGATTAAATGCACTATTTCCACTATACAAAATACTCTGGTGTATTTCCAACAGAAATTATATTCATTGAAATCTAAAAATTTAAGTTTTTTTTCACTTTTTTCATATATATATATATATATATATATATGTGTGTGTGTGTGTGTGTGTGTGTGTGTGTGTGTGTGTGTGTGTGTGTGACATGTTACTTTGAGAAAATTAGCAAATTTAAAGTTAAATTAATCTAATTTGAAATAGTTTATGGTATGAAATTTCGAATAAAAGTATTTCTTAATCAGAAAGGTCAGAGTTGTTGACTTTTCAAGTAGGCGATGACAGCTGTTATCAATCAGATGACACATCTGATAGGCGATGACAGCTGTTATCAATCAGTTGACACATCTGGAAGTATGATATAATCCGAGTTAACGTTTCGTAAGGGGATCAATTATTGAAACACGTGACCTTTTAATAATACGTCTCTTATAAGTTTCCATAGTAAAAAAAAAATAACGTGCGACTTAAGATAAATGTGTTTTTTATCTTTATTCTAAATGATTTCTATAAAACTTTTCAATTTTCGATTTGTAAATATAGTCATTATTTAATAAATTAATAACCGAAAACACTGAGTTACTAGAAGCAATTTTAAAAATGTTTAAAACTTTATAAATCTTCATGATTAGCAAAGAAAAAATGAAAATAATTCGAATAATGATTTCTTATTCATCGAACTCTTTTTAATATATGATATCCTTAATATTTATAAAATCAAAGAAAAGTTTATCTAAATTAAAAAATAGCGTAGTTTTAATGCATTTTGGGTTTTACTATTCGGAGCAGATTTTCTAAAAAATGGTCTCTTGAATAAAACAACAATATAGATGATTTACTTTCGCCAAGAGAAAATTGAGAAATGTATTTCTAGAAGTGTTATGTAATTAAGTGGAGGGTGGGAAAACCGATGTAAAAAATACTTTTGCCAAGATTTTCAAAAGATAATAATTGCACAAATAACTTCATTCATTTGTGAATAAGTCCTGGAAGATTCATTAAAATCAGATAATTAGTTGATTTTTGCAAGAATTTCCAAATTAATGAGTCTTTCAACACAAAGAAATAACTTAATAAATAACATATTAGTAAACTCACGTAAGCACAGAGTGATCGCTGATGGAAAAAATAACCGTAATCTCGAACGTGTTAGAAAGGATTAAAAAAATTTTTAAAATAATTTAAAAAACTTTGATCTTCCCTCTTAATAACATGAACATTTTGATGCTAAAACTTAGTTTTTATTAAGTTTCAGCCTTTTTAACATCATGCTATGCCGTTTTAGGGCGAATAGGTGAAGGAGCCTATATGAGTATTTTAGGGTTGTCATTAAAATAAAATATACATGTGCACGCGAACAAGCGCATTCATAAGCAAATTGAATTTTGAAAGAGATTTGAAATTTGACCGTCTTGTCGACAACGAAGCGACAGGTACCAATCTTTTGCTAAGCTAACTGCTGTTGCGAAATGGGCACAAACTTAAATTTGACATCAGTGATTAGATTTTCCATTACTGATATCCACGGAGCTTGTCCACACATTATCAAGAAAATAAGGAAAAGACAACTGCTAACTTTTAATACATTTAAAGAGTGTAGCAAGGTCGGGCAGAAATATCATAAAACCCAACGCGCCGACATAAACTAAAAACCTGGCTTTTAGCTTCTAGTCATTAAACATTCTGGTGACAGGAAAGCATTAAACTGTGAAACGTAAAAGGGTTTGTTATATGGTTTAAATTCTATGTCAGCGGTATTTCTTTCGGATTTGGTTTGATGATAACAGCGGCGGTCTTAAGGTTTTGTTATTTTTTTCCCAGTGCAAATGTTTCATGGGATCGCTTTTAACCTCTATTAACATCTTCACAAGCTCCTCAAAAACAGTAAATCATCAACAGCACTACTTAAATTGAGTGATCCGTTCACAAAAAGTAGAAAATATCATTTTTAGAAATATTAGCATTCATTAGACTTTCTTCAAGGGCTTACGATCGTCTATTGAACAGGCAAAGTGGTTCATCCCTTCTTCCCTGTTTAGGATATGGTTTCCGGCTTTCTCTTTTCACTCTTTTCTTTTTTTTTTTTCAATTGGAGTATATAGACTAAACTATCGCTCGGTTCACACTCAACCCACATCTATTGAACAGGTGAAGAGGCTCATCCCTTGTTCCGTGTTTAGGATGTGGTTTCCGACTTTCTCTTTTCCAATCTTTTCGCTCTTACGTAGCCCCCTGCGCTTCAGTGGCGTTACCGCCTTGCTCGGGGTGATATGATTAAAAAAAAAAATATCTCACTGGTTCTCGTACGATCACCGAAGTTAAGCAATATCGAATCTGTTCAGTACCGCTTGAGAATACCAGGATTTATAAGCTTGTTTGTTCGGGTGTTTTAATAGATAATGTTTCGCAATTGTAAATCGGAGAGCTGAGTTTCAATTCAAGTTGGGTTCATTATATTAATTTACATACATTCATGTATGAATACATTTCTATTTTCATATTTAAGGGTTAAATTGTAGGAATTGTATAAGCACGTTATTATAATCTTCAAAAATTCTTAAAATACCCCAAAATATTTTCTGATTTTGTACGACCTGCAAAAGGTCGATAAGACATAAAAGAAAAAATAAATAAACATTAGACCTTGTTTGAACCACGGTATTTGTCAAAATAAAAAAAAAGAATATTAATTTTTTTCATTTTAGAAGTGGAATGATTTAACACTGTATTTATATTATGAACAGAACACACACTTCTAAAATCATAGCTCCCTATAAAAAAAATGAACTACTAATTTTTATCAGTGTACCAATTAATTTAAGTAGTGTCTAATCAACTTTTGATTTGAGTTCAACTGTACGCCAAAATGCGAATATATCATTACTGACAAGGGTTATATGATTATGAAAATTATTAATTATTCACTAATTTTATCCAAACTTAAAAACTTCAGTACAAACACACATTTACACACGCACAAAGAGAAAAATCAGAAAGAATCAAAGAAAAGATTAATTATTGTCGATATTACTGTTTTCCACTAGTCAGCTGATAGGCACATAAGTTTGATCAGAAGTGAATCATTCAAATATAGTTAATTGTGAACTCTATCTTTTCAGTGGCAGTAGTCTCATCAGATTGAAACTTTCATGCAGGACACCAAACCCGTTCAGAAATATTTAAACTGTCAGCGGTAGACAACTGCTTTCAAAGAAATGGTTAAAAATGGCTTTGAGCGAGTGAGGCCTGTGAGTATTTGCTAAGACCACTCTGCTTTGAACCTTGTGGACTGGCACTACAGAATTACAAACAAAAAAGCTTAAGAAGGAAGAAAAAATCCCATCAATGCTGAAAAGAGCCATAACAGCAATCGAACTTGAGCAATCTATTTTTCTTGAAAAATTGTTTTATTAGAAATATTTTATAAATTTCGACTGACAGACTACTCGGTCAAGAAATGCAAATGTTTCCTTACAAGAAAGCGGCTAATATCACCATTATCTTTACCATAATATCACCATGCATATGATTTATGAATTCAGATTTTTTTAATTCACGGCTAGAGAATCCATTTTGCGTTGCTATTTAACCCATAGCTGAGGAGATATATAGAGTCATACATTTCTCAATGGTATTTGTGAGAAAAGAAATCTCACGGAAACTTATCGCCGATTTTTCTTTCTCAAGTGTAACGGTTAACAGCTCATTAACCGTTACACTAACCGCACATTTTAAACAATAACATCTAAACAATAATATGGGCTTTCGGCCGCATAATGCTGAAACCCAAGTTCCCGTACGATCGCCGAAGTTAAGCAACGTTGAAGTTGGAAAGTACCGAGATGGATGTCCTCTTGGAAATACCACGTGCCGTAAGCTTGGATGTGCGGTTGGTGTAATAGATATTAGCACGGAATTGTTAATTGAATGACCGAGTTCCATATCTGGTTGGGTTTGTTATATTCACTTACGCGCAAATACCCTTGGAAAATATATGAATCTACTTATCCTCCCTCAGCTAAGGGTTAATTAGCAAAACTTATGTCCCTTAAGCATTATTAACTATAAAAGAAATTATTATATTTTAAGGCTTTAAATAACATGCAAAGAGTTCATAAGCTGTAGAAAACGAATCAATAATAAAACCAAAAATAACATGTAAACAATATCCAAAAGTTACCAAGTTTGTGAAGAGTAAAATCAATAACCTGCAACTTTAGATTTTAGATTTTCTCAAGTTAATGTTATCTTTACTACCGTATATTATACTCGTGTATAAGCTGACTAAGATGTATAGTGCAAGCACTCATTTTATTTTCATGAATTTTAACGCCCTCAGAAAAAATATTGCATCGTGAAATGAGTAATCTAAAACGCATGATTTGTAACCGCTTCAAAAAAATACCTGTGTATAGTGCGACCATCTATTTTTAAGTTAAAAAAAAAAGACTAATTGTAAAAACTTGCATTATACACGAGTATATACAGGCTTGGTTTATTTTATTGTTTGGTATATCAATCTCAATTTGGGTCAAATTTTTAGGATAAATTCGTATGAATAGATCAAGTATTCTTTGGAAGAAACCAGTTTATAGATGAAATTTCATTGATGTATTTTGTAAAGAGGGTTTTGGTCACAAGTCGAATTTATTGCTGGTAAAATATATCTTTAAATGTATTGCTAGTTATGTTTTTAAATGTGTTGCTGGTAATAATTTTTTTACAAAAATGTCTTGCAGGTATTTCTTCGAAAATGTATTACAAGTAATAATTTTTTCAAAATGTATTGCTGGCAATATTTATTTTTTCAAAGATTTATTGCTGGATTTTTTTCCCAAAAATGTATTGCTAGTAATATTTTTTCTAAAATGTCTGGCTGGTAATATTTTCCTATATCTATTGCTGAACAAATTTTTAAAAAATGTTTTGCTGTTAGTATTTTTTTTAATGTATTGCACGTAATATTTTTTTTCAAAAATACCTGGCTGGTAATTTATCTTTAATGTATTATTGGAAGTACTTTTTAATAGCTATTGCTAGTATTAATAATGTATTACTGGTAATATTTATTGTTTAAAAATGTATTGCTGGTAATATTTTCTTCACAAATTTATTGCCGGTAATTTGTTATTTCAAAAATGTTTAGCTGATAATATTTTTTTTAATTTATTGCTTGTGCATTTATTAAAAATGTATTGGTGGTAATATTTTTTTAAATATATTGCTAGTAATTTGTTTTTCAAAAATAGCTGGCTGGTAATTTTTTTTAAATGTATCGTTGGTATTTTTTTAAATGTATTACTAGTGATATTTTTTTTTTTTCAACATGTACTGTTGTTAATTTTCTTTAAAACTTTTGCTGAAAATTTTATTTTTTTCAAAAGTGTATTGCTAAGAATATTTTTTTTAAAAAGTGTCTGGTTGGTAATTTTTTTTTTTATTGTTGGTAGTATTTTTAAGCAGTATTGCTAGTAAATTGCTTTTCAAAAATATATTGCTGAGAATATTTTTTGTTCAAAAATGCTTTGCTAGCAATATTCTTTTTACAAAAATGTATTGCTGGTAATATTTTTGTTTTCCAAAAAATATATTTCTGGTACTAGTTTTTTTTTTTTTTGTTTTTTTTTTCCAAAGATGCCTTACCGGTAATATTTAAAGAAATATATTACTGAAAGTATATTTTAAAAATATAAAACTGGTAATTTGAAAAAATGTATTGCTGGTAAATTTTTAAATATTTTTTTCAAAAATGCGTTGCTAGTATTTTTTTTTTTCGGAAATGTATTGTTAGTAATATTTTTTAAAGTGTATTGTTGGTAATTCTTTTGTTTGTTTTTAAGTGTATTGTTGGTATTTTATACTATGAAATCGATTTATGCTTTCAAGGTATATTAACTCCAGTTTGGAGTATAACTATTTGCCCATAGCTGAGACCCTAACAAATGCTACTACCCCAGGTCATGATAAACCTAGAATCAACAGCAATTAAATTGTGGTTCCACGCACCTCACAACTTCTCAAACAGAGGTCCAGATGCCAAATGAAATTCATCATAATACCTAGGAGCCGGGTGTAGGTTATTTTCTTCATTGAAGTGTTACCCTTCTGCAGAGGTACATTCGGCGTATTTTAAAGCTCCAGCCGACAAGACACCGAGTATATACAATAAGTCAAATTTCATAACAAAGCGGTCCTTGGTAAATGCATTAATAATTTGAAAAAGTTAGCGCTGTAGAGTGCTGACGGTAACAGTTTAAAATGGTATATAATTCAACAGCTAAATAATGGTTGCAACCCAATAATTTTTTTCATAGTATTACAAAATGTGTACATTTTTTTCAGAGCGTGCTCAACAACAAGGGAAAAAGAATTTTATAATATTGTTCACCCAGTAAAAAAGCCCAAGATTCACTCAAGGTAGAAGACTACAGAATAAGGCTCTTGTAAAGGTCTAAATAATTAAGAGCATATAAGGATGTGTAGAATAGATAATGTCTGACCGTAAACGTTAAATGTTAATATCGTAATCATCGTGGAAGTTTATTCTCGGAAGTCTGTTCCATAAAGTAATAGTTTTGAGGGGGAAAACTGTCTGAGTAGAATATCCTCCTTACGAAAGTTATATAAAAAAGGTTTGACTCTGGATATGTGACCTGGCGTATCTAGCTGAGACAGTCTGAACTGGTGCAATATCTGTTAGGACATTTGCCATAAAGATAGCGATGGAGTCGTGAGAGTCTAGCAACATTTCGTTTGTAAGAAGTATTTTAGGGTGAAAAAATAAAATTCATTGCTCACAAGAGTACGGAAACTTTTTTTTAACCCTGTCAAGGATGGACAGTGAGGACTGGGCAGGTCCAAAGCAGATATAATACCAATATTCTATTTTGTTCTGATAAAAGACAAAACTTGGTAGGTAGAGTTGGGCGCTTTCTGGAGCGCTAAAACGAACCGACTATAATTTTGAGGATCTTTTATACAAGTTCCATTTGAAGTCTGGAGTGAGGCTGTGACTAGGAAAATGTTCAAATCAAGACAATAAGAAACTTCAAAAAGGTTTTCTTTACGTTCTCTACTTAACAGAATTTATTTTAATGTCTACTAATGCGAGCCTCTGGTCAACCAGAGCCGGATATGCCGAATATGACAGAAGTCCAATCGGAAAACATATAGAAAAAAAAAAATTATAAACGTTCTGATATTTTGGGTGATTCACGATTTTCTAAAACAGTCTCTAATATTTAAATTTGGCGAAGGTGATTGATGCATTTTTTTTACCTCGCTATTTTAATGACTTAATGGATAGTTTTGCTTCTTTTTTCATTTTACTAGGTCACATGATAATAACTACACTCAGCCTGTTAACTTGATGGTCCGCGCAAAGCATGTGCAATTCTTTTTGAAACACCGTTATTAGGAAATGTTTTGTCATATCTATTATTCTGACTTTGTTCTGCCTTTACTTATCGTTTTAAACAAGTCCTTCACATTTTTTTTAATCGTATCACCGCGAGCAAGGCGGTAACGCCACTGATGTGCAGGGGGCTACGTAATAGTGAAAAGATTGGAAAAGAGAAAGCCGGAAACCACATCCTAAACAGGGAACAAGGGATGAGCCTCTTAACCTGTTCAATAAACATGGGTGGAGTGTGAACCGGGCGATAGATAGATCTATCTACTCCAATTGAAAAAAAAAAAGAAACCAAAGTGAGAAGATTGGAAAAGAGAAAGCCGGAAACCACATCCTAAACAGGCAACAAGGGATGAGCCTCTTAACCTGTTCAATAGACGTGGGTGGAGTGTGAATCGGACGATAGATAGATCTATCTACTTTAATTGAAAAAAAAAAGAAACCAAAGTGAGAAGATTGGAAAAGAGAAAGCCGGAAACCACATCCTAAACAGGGAACAATGGATGAGCCTCTTAACCTGTTCAATAGACGTGGGTGGAGTGTGAACCGGGCGATAGATAGATCTATCTACTCCAATTGAAAAAAAAAAAGAAACCAAAGTGAGAAGATTGGAAAAGAGAAAGCCGGAAACCACATCCTAAACAGGAAACAAGGGATGTGCCTCTTAACCTGTTCAATAGACATGGGTGGAGTGTGAACCGGGCGATAACACATATCCTAATATATATTGTGACGCGAAAATGAAACGAATGATTCTCTATCAAAGGTAGGCAAACTTTGCCTAGATTTTATCTTCATGAATTTAGCACTCAATCTAATTTGTATATTGAACCTCGACAATCATTAATGAAAGTAAGCATAAGTGATAGTGTAGTATTAGGTAAAGTTTAATGAATAAAATAAAATAAAAATATTTCTTAAATCTCTTGAAAAGTATCGCCTACTTATCATCTCCTTAGTACCTCAATAACATTAAAACCGACATTTCTTAATGTCAGATCAATCAGCTAACTTCCTTTCTGAAACCAGATACTTGGATAAGCGAAAATATAAGATCACAGGTCCAGTACCAAAGCGAAGGACAAAATAACGCTCACTACCAGAACACTTTCTGACCACAATGTAAATCCAGGAAGAACAGTGTCACGAGGTCAGTTTTTTCCTAACCTTTGAATAGAACACGAGACAGGCGAGTTGACCCTAACCCTAAAAAATAAATTATGGAGTCTGCCAGCTATGAAGAAGAAAGGGTATTTCTTTCTTTCTTTCTTTCTCTATCTCTCTCTCTCTCTCATTATCTTTCTCTCTCATTTTCTCTTAGATATAATGTGAATTAAGAATTCTGTCTCATAAACAAAGACACATATTTTTATTTGTACTTAAGAGAATAAACTTTCCAAAATAAATTTTGCGATTTATTTTTACCTTTAAATACTTGAAGTAACAGCGAAAAGAAAGGGATAAACATGTAATACATAAAAACCAAATGCATGATCATCAGTAAAAAGAGGAGCACAAAATGTTAATTACAGGTCAAGGACACTAAATTCAGGCAAGTACAGAAATTAAGATACCTGGGAAGTCCAGAGGATGGAAAAGGCGACACTGGTATCCGAAGGTGTATTGGAATGGTCAAAAACACCTTCCAAAAGCTCAGCAATGTATTAAGAGACAGGAAAATTTCGTTAGACACAAGGAAAAAAGAACTAGACTGTTATGTGATATCTGTTCTCCTATTTGGCAGCGAATGCTGGAAAATCTCATCAAAGATGATGGAAAGACTCGAAGTAACGGAAATGGGACTCTACTGAAGGATGTTGAGGATACCATGAACCGAACATGTGAGCAACGACCGGGTTTTGGAAAGAATAAAAACGGAAATGAAACTTGTACTTAACACCAGGAAGAGATAGTTGAAGTTTCTGGAACATGTAATGAGGAAGAATGGCTTGGAGAATCTGATACTCACATGGGGAGTATTGGGAAAGAGAAACAAGGGAAAACAGTGTGTGACATACTTGATGGGCTTAAACAAATGGATGGCAGAGCAGGGTTTCGAAGAAATGTTATAGTGCCCTATCTGCAGTGGAATGGACTCTTCCTCCTCCAATAATTATTAACATGCGTGACATCCAGAGAGGCAGTCGAGACGCAATGTAACTAGACAGTTCGGCCGTACACTTTTATTTGCTAACTACTAACACTCTTAATTCGTATATATGTTCTGTTATTCTAATCCACTAGTTGAACCTACCGTCTTTTCTTCCTGGCCCTAACAGGTTACAGCAAGAAATAACAGGACAGTATATATTAAGAGCAAAAATGGACAGAAAGATGTGGAAGCCATGATTACCTACGTCCTGAAGGGACACGGCACATAAAAGAAGAAGAAGTAGTGAGCTACGTTTAATAAATATAATAAAATAATATAAAAATTCTTAAATCTTCTGAAAAGTATCACATACTTATCATGTACTTAAAACCTCATTGACATTAAAATCAATATTCTTAAGGACAGGTCAATCAGCTAACTTCTTTTCTGAAGCCAGATACTTGGATAAGCAAAAGAAAAGATCAAAGAACCTTTACTAAAGCGAAGAACAATCCTACATGCTTACTGCACACCCCTACCACTTACTAAGCTTAATATAAACCTTTAACCAGAAAGTGAGAGAGGCTGCTCCCCTCCTCAAACTATCAAAGAACTAATACACTGCATGCTGAAACGAATGAGGAGTTTCCTTTTTCTTTCTATAATTCTATCTCTCTTTCTTTTTCACTCTTCCAACATACAGCACGCTACAAAATCTGTCTTTGAATTTGATTTAGTTCAAAATTAAAGTCACCTGAAGAAGGTCGGAGCGTGCAACCATCGAAACGCCGTGGATATTACAATAAATATGAGAACAACAATCTGAACAATGTGAATAATGTAAATAACTCATCTTAGAAATATAGACAAAAAAGTTTGTATTTGTACACAAAAAATAAAATAAAAATAAGTTTTCACCTAAAATTTCGGGTAACTTTACTTTGAATGTAAGACCCAACATTCTGTGCCACCTCCACAACAGAATCGGGTCATTTATTTATAATTATTTGGTAAACATGGATAATCGTGTCTGCAATAAGACATAATGTGAAAAGGATTTTTTCCACGACAACGACTGTTTTCCTTTTTCTTTTTTCTTTTTTCTTTTTTTTTTTAACTAAGTTGACTCTTCAGCAATATTTATTGTTTGAAAAAGCAATGATTAGAATTGCAAAAAAAAAAACTAAACGCGATGAAAGTGAATATATACACTTCTTTTTGTTCTTGAGAATTTACATAAAAATATGAAACACTACTTTTTTAGTAAATTGTTTATTTACAAGAATAATTTTATATTTACAATATTGCAAAAACTAATATTAATTGAGAATCCCACGTCCCAAAAATACGCGCGCGCACACACACACACACACATATATATATATATATATATATACACACACACACACACACACACATATATATATATATATATATATATATATATATATATATATATGTGTGTGTGTGTGTGTGTGTGTGTGTGTACATTATATAATCCATACAAAACAAGAAAGAGTCCCGGACCTAACGGCAAACCAGCCCTAACGAGTGTGAGCATCATAACGGTGTCCTCACCAAACTTCGATGTCGGCATAAACCCGTTTAGTTTAAGTGTCAAAATCTTTGTGTATATCAACGCTTTATCCCCACCCGATATCGAGCACTTTACGATAAAAAAATCTGCTTGCCAAAATACTTTTTATCAATAAAATTACTGAAAAAAATAGCCTTGGCGCTAAGCAACATCATGACTCAACACTACATATATATATATATATATATATATATATATATATATATATATATATATAAACGTATGTATGTATGTATGTATGTATGTATGTGTGTGTGTATGTATGTGTGTGTGTATTAGAGTGGTATTTTTTATTAATCTGTCAGATTTTATCCCATTAAACGCCATTTTAGTTGATACACGCATGCGCTCCATTTATTTTATCAAACAGTACATTTATTTATTTTTTGTCTGTCGGACTAAATATTCGAAAAATCTGCTCTCTCCGACTGGATTTGAACATTAAACACAAAATTTGGTAAAATTGTTTAGGTCGTAGATGTTCGTTATGGTGCAGTGGAAATCGGCTCGGAACGAGAAATCGGGTAGACGAGTTCGATCTCCAGTTAAATTCCCTGCATCTTGCTGTAAGTAAAATTAGTCAAAAATTTCTTACATTATTGGCATGTCAGACTGTTGCATGTTTAGAGTTGGTGAGCATAGATTCTTTATGACACCCTCTATACTAAAATATGGTTTTATCTTTTAAATATATGGCATATTAGGTATCTACTTACAAAAAAGTTTATATATATATATAAGTTAAATCCAAAACTGAAATAGCTTGGAAGTAAAATCCCAAAATCAGATTCTATTAATATTAATTTTATTAATATTAAAAATAATCCAGGTGGAGGGCTAGATGTAAATAGTATTATCTCTACAGAACCAAATATGTATCTATATTTTTTTTAATAAAACTCCTAAAACTACATTCGTTGTATGGCCATTTCGGTGAGACGAAGAATGTCTTCTTCTATAATCGAGTCTTGAACTCTTCTCTCTGTCTTTTTTCTTTTCTTCCCTACCCTCCGTTCCAATGACATTTTTTTAAAAATTTTTTTCTTAACTTCCCCTCCCTTTATTTTTACTTATTTACTTTCTTTTGCCTTTTTAATGTATACTTCCTGTGTATGGAATTATTTTAATTAACCTTCCGCAATGTGAATTTTTGTTTCATATTTGTAATAACATTTTGATTTTGATCGTTGCTGAGAAAGCGATGATTTTTCTCGACGAAATGACCATACAACGAATGTAATTTTCGGAGTTTTATTTGAATATATATATATATAGGAGAAGTTTGTCACTTAGTTGACTAACATTATTACAGCCAAACTGACTGACTTCGAAGTATCATTAAGGCATTATTTTGATGTCTTCACTCTTCAAGGTCTTTGTTTAAAATAAAATGCCTCCAGGAAACTTCGAAGTCGGTATTACTGACATAGCACTGCTCAGCCAAGTAACAAATTTCTCCACATTAATTCTATTAACGCGCTTTCTCTATTTTGATATCGAGTACCTGATATATATATATATATATATATATATATATATATATATATATATATATATGTGTGTGTGTGTGTGTATGTGTGTGTGTGTCAGGTACCTACAAACAAAGCGACTCCTAAGATTTTAAGATGCATCTTGAAAAAGAGTTTTCTTTTAGCTTTTCTTTTAGTTTTAATTCCTAACAAGTAGATTAAATATAATTTTTTCAATAAGCAAAATACTTTTCTGCATTTCAGACCAAATTAAAATTGATTAAAATTATTTTTAAATCTCTAAATCTGTCATATTGACAAATCTGCCAACACATCATAATTCTCTTTATCAAAGAAATATTACAGAAACTTCTTGTTAAAGTTTACTAAATCTGAATTAAAACAAATATAACTTTCAGCATGAAGTATAGAGGAAAAGCTCATTTTGACACAAATATGTTTTATAACGTGTCGACGTATTTATCTATCACCTGACGATTACAATATTCATTTAATTTGAAATACTTCTAAGTTGAAATACATAACGAATACAACGTGGATGCCTTTTTTATATAATTTGTTAACTACCTAATAACATCAAAATTTTAAAATATTTTAAACATTCTAATATTTTTTTGAGTATTAGATTCTTTGAATTATGGAGACGCTTGTTGAAAAATTTACTATAGCTACTGCGCTTTTTTTCTGGAAAGGTAAATTATACATGATATGGACGTCTGTATTTTTAAAAATCGGCACGTCTACACACACACATAAAATAAATTCAGGATTATTTTTTAAATACTGGGGTTGCTGAATTGTAGTATGGTTTCTTGTTTATGATTAGTTAATATCATTTTTACCTAATAGCAATATCACTTAACGGGTAAAAATTACGACATAAATTTAAAGGATTTAAAACTATATAAATAATTTTTTATAGGATGAAACCTATTCTTTTACAAATTCATAATTCATCGAACAAAATAAATGCTTAAGTCATTTGTGCCCATTACACATCTTATTCATAAAAAACAATTACAAAATTTTCTAATTAAATAATGGCTTAGTTTTATCGCATTTTTATTTTACGATTCAGGGCAGGTTTTCTGTAACTGGGGGCCCTGTTTGGCAAAAAAAGATATGATTTAAATTCTACAAGGACTTGTACTTGTTAACTTAAATAAACATTAAGTGTTGCAAAAATAAATTTCACGAAATTTCATAAAATTCAATGAGTAGGTTACAGATATAAAGAAATTTCAAATAACTTCATTCATTTTTTAATAACTCCTGAAAATTTCATTAAAATAGGATAATTATCTGATTCTGCCCCAAATTTGCCCCATTGTTATTCACCCTGAAGAGACGCTAACATTTTCCATATAATTTTTGGTCACACGTTGACACAAGAAAAACAATATTTAACCAAAACTTTGAATATTATAAAAAGGATTAAAAACATTAGTAAAATAATAAAATAAATCTTTGTACTTTCCTCTTACTAATTAGATAAACATTTTGACAATATAATCTTGTTTTTATTAAGTTTAAGTAATTTTTTCATGTACACTCGTTTTTAGCGAATCTTATGCTGTAAGTAATTATATATATATATATATATATATATATATATATATATATAGAGAGAGAGAGAGAGAGAGATTAGGTTTTGTTGAAGCTGCCTTCTTTCTATTTTATAACTTCTCGTGTCAACCTCTTGCATCTTTTGTTCCGCCAATAAAAGACAAGCGGAGTCTAAATTTTCTATCCGTTCTCTCCTTGCTTGGTTTCATAGTACCTAACTTTTTCTCCATTCGAACCCCCATTCCCACGAAAACGTGGCCGGACAAGATAAGATTAATAAGCGGCGACGACGCATCACGATTACAGCAACGACGAAACGACCAATCTGGTCGGCTACCACCCCAGCCAACCAGGCTGCTCGCTGGCCATCCGCATCGTATTAATCGCGTCAACAGTTCATTTCACTCGCAATGCCAACTTCGGCCAGCGTCTATCTGTCACTTTAATTATACTACTCCAATCATAGTTAACACTGCCTTTGGCACAACCCACCGCGGTAAATCTTGGCCACTTGTGCGAAAAGCGCTCATGCGCTAGTTTCTATTACAGCTATAATGCTTTACTTAACATTCTCCATCGTTTTTCGAGAATCAAAGTGTCATCGAAGGAAGACAAAAAGAGAGATAGCCAAACACACATAGAGAAAAGGAAGAGGGAGAAAGAGAAAGAGAGAGAGAGAGAGAGAGAGTAATTCAAAGGGATAAGAAAGCAATTTGAAGAGAGTAATATTTTTCTTTCTTCCAAATCCCAAAAGTAAGACAGTGTTTTAATTTGTTTTCTTCCTTTCCAACAGTCAGTCAGTTAAGTGCCATACGTGATACACGCTTGGGCGATCATGTCTCGAAAGAGACATGACTGACTGGGCAGAAGATTATCCCGCAGTAAGTTGCCATTGCTTTCGGCGGTAGACTGGTTGCCAGCCAAGGCTATAGAACCCAATCTGTCCTGTTATTTAACCCATAACTGGAAGGAAGAGACGGATTAATACCTTTCCGAAGGGTATTTGCGCGTAAGTGAATGCAATGAATTCAACTGGAATTCGAACTCGGCTCTCCGATTTCTTGTTCCGAGCCGATATCTACTGGACCACCACGCCCACAAATACACATAAAGTGGAGAGAAAGAAGGAGAGAAAGAAAGAGAGAGAGAGAGAGAAACCGAAAGAGTGTATGAGAGAGAGAGAGAGAGAAGGAAATAAATTAATTTTGAGAGACTGAAATTGCTCTTTATTTTCTAAATTAAAGGGAGTACGAGAGAATGTTCTGTATTTCTCTTTTTTCTATAGATCACATGCAGTGAATGAGAGAGAGAGAGAGAGAGAGAGAGAGAAATAGAAAGAGAGAGATAGTGAGGGTCCGAAGAGAAAGAGGTGGAGAGATTACGCGAAAAAAATAATTTGAAGAAAGAGAGAGAGAGATGGAAAATTGTCTCTTTTACTAAATCACCAGATGCAAGAGAAGTTCTAATGTTTTTCTCCCTTCTCTACAATCATGCTCGCATAAACACACACGCACACACACACGCACGCACGCGCGAGCGCACACACACACACAGAAACATGCACAAATACACGCACACACACTTACACATACATGCACATTCTTTAAATCGACTTTACATCAGTAATGAAAGATAGAGAGGAAAAGCAAAACTGTCTACAAATTATAATGATAAAGATATATGAAAGAGGGTTTTAGCTATTTCCTCTTTGCAAATAATCTTCTTCTATGTACCATGTCCCTTCAGGACGTAGGCGATCATGGCTTTCTACGTCTCTTTATCCTTGGTGGCTTTTAGCACACTTTCTCCTGTAACACCACGCAACCCTCATTCTGTCATCCACTTGCCTTTCAAATATGTTATCCGTTGCCTTTTCTCTGTCGCTTTTTCTCTTTATCTGGCCTGTTAGTATCAGGTTCTCCAAGCCCTCCTTCCTCATTGCATGCCCCAGGATCTTTAGCTGTCTCTTCCTGATGCTCAGTATTAATTTCCTTTTCGTTTCTATCTTTTCCAAAACCTCATCATTGCTCACATGCTCGGTCCATGATATCCGCAGCATCCTTCTGCAGAACCACATTTCAGTTCCTGCAAGTTTTTTCTTCATCCTTGATTATATTGTCCAGCATTCACTGCCATGTTAAAGAACTGACATCGCATAGCAATTCAGTACTATCTTTTTTGTTTCTAACGAAAGTTTCCTGTCTCTTAATACTTTACTCGGCTTCCGGAACGCGTCCTTCGCTATGCCAATTCGCCTTCGGATCTCTGTGTCGCACTTTCCGTCTTCTGTTAGAACACTTCCCAGGTATTTAAATTTTTGTACCTGCTTGATTATAGTATCCCCCATCTGTATTTGGCATTTTAGGCTGCTCTTTTTGCTGATGACCATGCATTCGTTTTTCTTGCTGTTTTTTGTAATCCTTTTTTTCACTCTCTTTAGCTACCTTCTGTAAGAGGTCGTGTAGTTTCCTTTCCATGTCTGAATCAGCGCTGTATTATATGAGTACCTTATGTTGGTCAAATTATAGCCTCCGATTACAAATTCCTGGCATAACATCTAGTGTCCTCAGAATAGTCTCGCTGTACAAGTTGAATAGATCCGCTGAAAAAACACATCCTTGTCTCACGCTCTATCTTTGTATATCTGCTGAATTTGTTACCTGTCCGTATTCAAGCAGTTTGCTGCCAGTAGAGCTTCTTGATTACCCTTATGTCTTTCCCAAATGTGTCGAGGCTGCTGAGCAGCTCCATCAAGTCTTTATGCGTATAGAGAGAAAGAAGATACCCATTTTGTCTCTCTCTCTCGGAACGAGAAACCGGGGAGCCGAGTTCGAATTATAGTTGAATCCATTGTGTTCACTTACACGCAAATACCCTTGGGAAAGGTACTAATCCGTCTCTTCCTTCCAGTTATGGGTTAAATAGCAAGACAGATTGGGTTCTATAGCCTTGGTCGGCAACCAGTCTACCGCAGAAAGCAATGGCAAACTTCTGCGGCATAATCTCCTGCCCAGTCAGTCATGTCTCTTTCGAGACATGATCGCCCAAGTGTGTATCATGTAAGGCACTTAACTGACTGACTGACTTTTCTACAAATCAGTGCATGAGAGAGAATGTAAGATTTCCTCCTTCCTTTTTTTTTTTTTTAATTTTTAACTGCAAATGTGTAGGTGATGTTTTGACTGACAGAAAATGCGAAACTGATATCTGAAGACGCACTGAAATAACAAAAGATGCCTTTCAAAAATCCAACAAAATATTCTGAAGCAGGAATGTTTCACCAGAAACAAAGAAAAGAGAATTGAATTGCTATGTAATATCTGTTTTGCTACATGGCAGTAAATTCTAGATAATCTTCTCACAAATGAAGAAAAGACTTGAGGTAACAGAAACGTGTTTCTACAGAAGGTTGCTGAGAATACCATGAACTGAACATGTGAGCAACAAAGAAATTTTACGAAAAATTAAATCACTACGTGCACTTAAAATCGGAGAGAGACTGTGGAAATTTTCAGATCACATCAGGAGGGAAGTAAGTTTGGAGAATTTGGCACTCACATGATATGAGTGGAACGAAGGAAAGTCGCAAATAACCTACCTAATGAGATTGTGTAAATGGTTGGTAGAACAAGAATTACGAGAGACAAAACTTATTAAAATCTACAAACAATTCTGGAACAAACAATTCTGGAGAGCGATGATCCCCCACGTCCTGAATGGACAAGATACATATAAGAATAACTGCAAATCGGAGATGTGAATGTACTCTAACGGCTATCGGCATAAAAAGTGGAGTCAGCTTAAAGCATGAATCAATCTCTTTTTCTTAAAGATAACAGTGTAGTGGCCACTAGTATAAAAGAAATACAGTTCTGAATTCCAAACATTGGCGAACGTGACAGGAAACCACTCCACTGTGGTATTTGACAGATGACAAAGAAACAAGATATGTGAAATACATAATTCCTAATGTCTTAAGGAGATATGAACATTTAAAGAGACTCAAAATTGTAGAAAGGCGGGGAAAGAGAGATGCATTTCAATTCATTTTTATTCTATGAATCCTAGAGAGAGAGAGAGAGAGAGAGAGAGAGAGAGAGAGAGAGAGAGATCCAGGGAAAGAGAGAAAGAAACTATTATTCTTTTTCTCTTTTACTATATATCTTAGAAAACATAGAGAGTCCTATTCCGTTCTATCTTCTTCAGAAATCACACACATATATATATATATATATATATATATATATAGAAAGAGAATTATCGAGAAAGCAAGAGAAAGAAAGAGAGAAAAAGAAAGAAAGAGAATGCGGAAGAAAAATAAAATTTCCATTTTTTGCCGCTTTTGCTGCAAATCATAGAAAGAAAAAGAAACAGATATCTGTCCTTTTTAAGTTTTCAATTGAAATCAGAGAGAGAGAGAGAGAGAGAGAAAGAAAGACAAAGAGTGAGGGAAAAGTGGAAGAGAAAGACAGAGATAGAGATATAGAGAGAGCAAGAGAGAAAGAGATAGTTTGCGAGAGAAAAAGAAACAGATTTCCCATTCTATCTTGAGTAGAAATCACAGAGAGAGAGAGAGAGAGAGAGAGAGAGAGAGAGAGAAATAGAGAGAGCAAGAGAAAGAGAAAACTCCATTTTTTTACTGCAAATTATAGAAAGAGAAAGAAACAGATTTCTATACGTTTCTATCTGCTGTAAAAATCACACATATAGATAGATAGATAGATAGATAGATAGATAGATAGAGATCTATATATAGAGAGAAAGTGAATAATAGAGAAAAAGAGAGGGAAGAAATTGAGATGTTCATTCTTTCCCTCTCTGTATTGAAAATCACAGAGTGAAAGATGAAGTGAGACGTCTATTCTTTTTCTCTCATAACTGAATATCTTAGAAAGAAAGAGAGAGTGAGATGTCCATTCTGCTTCCTTTCTCTATTAAAAATCATAGAAAGAAAGATGGAGTTCATTTTCTCTCTCTATTGAAAGTCAGAGTGAGAAACAAGGAGTGAGATATACATTAATTTTCTCAATTCATTAAAGATCATAGAGGAAAAAAGGGTGTGAGAGGACCATTCTTTTTCTCTCTGTATTGGAAATCATAGAGTAAAAGAGTCTCACTTTATTGAATATCATATATAAAAAAATAGAGTGAGATGTCTATTCAACTTCTCCTTTTTATTGAAAATCATAGAGAGAAAGAGAGAAAGAGAAGTTTGTTAATTTTCTCAATTTATTGAAAATCACAGAGAGAAAGGAGGAGTGAGAAGTTCATTAATTTTCTCAATTCATTGAAAATCATAGAGAGAAAGAGAGTGAGAAGTTCATTAATTTTCTCAATTCGTTGAAAATCACAGAGAGAAAGGAGGAGTGATAGGTCTATTCAAGTTCTCTCTTTATTGAAAATCAGAGAAAGAGAGAGAGAGAGAGAGAGAGAGTGAAATGTCTGTTTTTCTCTCTGTATTGAAAATTTAGAGTGAAAGAGGGAGTGAGATATTCGTTCTTTTCTCTCTGTAATGAAAATCACAGAGAGAAAGAGGAAGTGAGATGTCACTTCTTTTCCTTTCTCTATTGAAAATCATAGTGAGAAATAGTTAATGTGATGCCAATACTGTTTCTCTTATTATTAAAAACATAAGGAGAAAGAGGTAATTAGATGTTTATTTTCTTTTTTTCTTTTTATTGAAAATCATGGAACGAGAGAGCGAGTGAGATGTAATTTGTTTTCTCTTTGTATTGAAACTCACAGAGAGAAAAAGTTGTGAGATGTCTATTCATTTTCTCTCTGTATTGAAAATCCTAGAGAGAAAAAAAAAGGAGTGAAACGTCTATTGTTTTAAAGTTTACTTTGAAAATCATAGTAAGAATTAGGGAATGTGAGCCTATACTTTTTCTCTCTTCATTGAAAACCATAAAGAAAAAGAGGGGTTGTGATGTTCATTCTTTTTCTCTTTGCATTGAAAAGCATACAGAGAAAGAGATTGTAAGATGTCCATTCATTTTCTCTCATTATTAAAAGTCCTAGAGAGAAAGATGGAGTATGACGTCGATTCATTTTCTGTTTTAATTGAAAATCTTAGAAAGGAAAAAGAGTGAAGTGCTCATTCATTTTCTCTTTTTATTAGAAATTATAGATAAAGAGAGGGAATCAGTTGTTCATTTTCGTTTTTTTTTCTGTATTGAAAGTCATAGAAAGAAAGAGTTAGTGAGATGTTCATTCATTTACTCTCTTTATTGAAAATTATATAAGAAAAGAGGTATTATCAGTATTGAAAATTATACAGAGAAAAAGATGGTGAAATGCCCATTCCTTTTTTCTTTCTTCAAAATAATAGCGAGAAAAGAAATGAGATGTGCATTCGTTTTCTCTCTTTATTGAAAATCATAGAAAGGAAAAGAGTGAGATGTCAATTCTTTTCCTCTCTTTATTAAAAATCATAGAGATAAAAAAAGGAGTGAAATGTCCATTCTTTTGCTCTCTTAATCGAAAATCATAGAAATAAAGAAGGAATGAGATATCCATTCCTTTTTTTCTTTTTATTGAACATCATAGAATGAAAGAGGGAGTGAGATGCCTATTCATTTTTCTCTTTATTGAAAATCATAAGGTGAAAAATGGAGTGATATGTTCATTCTTTTCCTCTCTTTAATGTAAATATCAGAAGAAAAACGACCATAAATACTACAAGCATGCACACGATAGATAGATAGATAGATAGATAGATAGATAGATAGATAGATAGATAGATAGATAGATAGGTTTTATTTATTGACACTCTTTCTGAATTCTATCGTATGAGTGAAAGAGAAAGTGATTTGTAAACGGTCTTTCAGATTATCTTTCAATAACTGTAATGTTTGAGGAAGTGGAAATCCATGCATAGATAGTTTCGGTAGTGGCAGGTCTATCATAATACTAAGGATGGTGCTGGACGTTATGCAAAACTTTCTGTCACCTGACAGTCAGAAATCAGGCATAAGCCTAAAAAATGTACAATAATAATAACTACAAATTCCAAGCACACCTACTAAAAAATTGTGTTGACACTAAATGTAGATTCTGTAATAAATATCCAGAAACAATTGAGCATCTTGTATCAGGTTGAACAGTGTTTGCACGCACTGAATATAAAATTTTGTGCGGACCAATATCTGCACTGGAAAATCTGCAACTTTTACAGAAATTTAACGGCAAAGAATTGGTATGAATATAATCCAGGTCTGGTTATAAAGATAGCAATTCTAACAATTTTATGACACTTTTTCAATACACACAGACAGAGCAATCAAATCTAATCACCCAGATATCGTGATCACAGACCAGAAAAAAATTGCTTTCTTACTAACATGGAAGTCTCTTTCAGATTATAATCTATCTCTTTAAGAAACTATCAAAATACAAGGATCTTTAAGTGGAAATCTTTAAAAAAAATAGACACATCAGGGCATCATTAATTCTACTTGTAGTTAGAGACCTCAGATTGATTGGAAAGGGTTTCGATAGACTTATTGAAGAGATTCTTTGTCCATGCCTTAAAGAATTGTAACCATAAGTAAACCTTTCACATTAGGAAGAGCTTTATCTATGTGTGATCTTCAGTTTCTTTTCTTTTCTTTTTTTTTTCACAAAATGGTTAAGTGGAAAATCTTATGAAGCCATTTTTTTACTTTAGCTCTCTGGTTGGGATCTTGAAATGGGTATGCAATAGAAATCAAAGCAAATAATAAAAATAACGTACCAGAATTTAGAACAATCTGACCATTATTGTCTAAGTTATTACTGAGGTGTTAGGAGATGTGTAGTCTTTCATTTATGTGCCGTGTCCATTCAGGACTCAGATGATCATGGACCTCCACATCTTCCTGTCCTTTATAGTTCTTAACATATTTTGTCTTGTTTCTCCCAAACCCTTTTCTGCCATCCATTTGCTTAAGCCTATCAATTATGTCAAGTGCTGTTTTACCCTGCCTCTCTTTCCCTCTATCTGCTCTGTACTAGATTCTCCGAACCCCCTTCCTCGCCACGTGTCCTAGAAACTTCAACTGCCTCTTCATGATGTTAAGTATAAATTTTCTTTTTGTTTCCATTATCTCCAAAACCTCGTCGATACTCATATGTTCCGTTCATGGTACCCTCAGCATCCTTCTGTAGAACCACATTTCTACTGCTTTCCCATAAAGATGAAGGAGAGACTCGAAGCAGCAGAAATATAGTTGTCAACATTTGCTACCATATAAAAGGACAGATATCATGTAACAGCTCAGGACTATTTCCTTGTTCCCAAATAAATTTTTCTGTCATTCAATACTCTGGTTAGCTTTTTGAAATGCGTCGTTATAGTACCAAATTTTAAATAGTAGATTGAAGAAAGTTTAGTATCCCATCTTTTCAAAAATTGCTTGGAACTGGACATCAAAGTTGTAGAGAAAGCAACTAGAAACCACTTTACACTCTTTCCCAAGAAGTCATTGCGATTCCTATTTATGAGGTTTTTGTGGAGAGCCATAATCGCTTATACCCTGAAGAAACGTAATGTTTCCAGAAAAAAAGTTTAAACAGTAACTGTTGGTTAGCTTTTGTCGACTAATCGGAAAGAAATACTAGCCAAAAGTTAATAACATTTTATTTGATTGAAAAAAGGTATCTGATTTCAATTGATTTCTTCGAATGTTCGTCTCTGTGATAAGTAGGTGGAATCTCATTCTGATGGTCATTTGGCTGGCCAATGTCACTGTCAGTTTTTCCTTTTTAAAATGAATGCGCCGCTTCGATGTCGTACTTCATCCAATCTGTCTTAAATCGAATCATCTCTTCAATCTACGACGCTTGCTTCGCTACGTACCTGAGAAGTCGGCAGCCTGGATGACCCCTTTTGGTTGATTGAATTCAGAGTATCTTATCTTTATCCAGATTACAATTCGGCGAAATTTACTTTCTGCATTGCTGAAAAACCGAACAAAGAAACATAAAAGAAGTTTCGAGAAAACAGTTTTTGAAAACTTCTACTAACTATACAAAAGGGGGTGCTGAAAATTGATTGACACTACTCGACCCGACCCGACCGGACCCAACCCAACCCAACCCGACCCAACCCACTACCAGAACTAACTCAATATCCAAACATCAGAATGTGAAATCTCTTATTTAGGGAAAATAATTTTTCAGCACCTAGTCGCACAACCATTACTTAAAAAAAAAACAAAAACCTGTTCGCCATTTTTTATTAAATCGATTTAACTCAACTAAGGCGATAACGCTACGAAGACGAAAGGGTCTACTGAAAATGAAACAGAATGAAAAATCTTTTTTTTAAAAATTGAAACCCAGTGCTTAGCAGGTAAGAAGGGATAAACCGTTATCCTGTTCAAATGATCAGGGACGTGTGCGAAACGGACGATATTATAGAATAAATTTTCGGAGTTCAGGTGCAGATAAAACAATATGAATTACGAAAAAAGAAAAAAGTAACTCATCCAGTTTCACTTAAATGTCACTGTTGGCTTGCTTCTTGTAGTAGAAGATATAATAATTGTTTAAATTTCGCCGATGTAGCACTATAATTCTTATGATTGATAATTTTTCAATTGCGCCTCGTTGGTCTCACATTTTCAACGGAACTGAAGTCGAACGACTACATCGAATTCTATAGCTGCATCTACTGCTAGGAGAGTTGGATCACTGTGTCGGATCAGAAAAATTTTCTCGTCAGAATCATTCGTACGTGAATTGAATACTGTTGTCATATCTGGTCTGGTGCTCTTGATATTCATGTCTAGGTTCTCGACAAAATAAAAAATAGATCTGCAATATAATCGATTGGCACCCCGACTTTTTCACTGACGTGACGTGGATTCCCCTCTATCTTTTCTACAAATATTTTCATAGGAAATTCTCAAACGAATTTTTTTCACATAAATTTAAGCACGCTACTAGATTGGCATCTGCATCCCAGCCTTTTACCGTTGAAATAATTAAATGTATCCTCCTCTTCTACTCTAACAGTTTTTTCTCGCACTTATTGCCTGTTGATCTCCCTTTCGTTTAATTGCTTCCCTGATAGCTACAATCTTTAAATCCAAAAATTTAAAAAGCAACGTCAATTGCCATTTTTTTATCTCTTTAAATCCTATCCATCTCTTATCCTTTCTTCGAGACCCGCTGTAACCAGTCTTTTCCCCCTACGCACTACTAGCGGTCCCGCCTTGCTTGGAATGAAATGATTATATATATATATATATATATATATATATATATATATATATATATATATATATAGTTTTTAACATATCACTCCGAGCAAGGCGGTAACGCCACTGATGTGCAGGGGGCTACATAGGAGTGAAAAGATTGGAAAAGAGAAAGCCGGAAACCATATCCTAAACCGGAAACAAGGGATGAGCCTCTACACATGTTTAATAGACGTGGGTGGAGTGTGAACCGAGCGATAGTTTAGTCTATCTACTTCAATTGAAAAAAAAAGTGAGAAGATTGGAAAAGAGAAAACCGGAAAATTAGTTAGTTAGTTTTTTGTTCATAATTAAATTAGACCAGTAATCAGTTGTATTAAAAAGTGTTCAATACATTTATATTTATTATAAATCGCCTAAAGATACTGAAAGGGGTAAATCTTCGTTGCGGAAATAACTAATTTCAAAATTATTTATATATATATATAAACCAAAATAATAGTAACTTATTTCGTTCTTGAGTTATTAAATTTAAAGAAAGTTTACGGTAGATGGCGCTGTGTTGACATGTAGATTAGATTAAATTCATCATTCGTGTACTACTTTGTCTTCAACATTTAATTTAAAACAATTTTACCTTGTTTTGGTGTCAGGATCCCCCCACCAAAAAACCTGTAAAATTATTTTTGGATGGTACATTTAACAGCGTCTACCGTAAACTCTAAATTTAATCGAAGGATTTGCGGTCATACCTTCATATGCATTTTTGCACTTGTTTTGATATTAAGTACCCGCTGCAAAGGGTTTGTAAAAGTTTTCTTGATACACACCCTGTATATTGAAGTTATTTTTTGCACAATCTTTTCTTTTTATATTGCACTTTATATGAGCATCAATAAATTTTTAATAACTTTGCAATGATTGGATCTATTTGTGTAGGACATTTAAATCGTTCCCAAGTTTTAAGCCATACATTTCATTCTATTTATATGTGAAATAAAATCTTGATACATTCGGTATATGCTTGAATTTTTGTAATCGGTGGTATAATGGGTAATGGCTCGGAATTGTTAATAGGAGAGCCGAGTTCCAATTCCAGTTGAATTCGTTGCAATTTGTCCTGCAGTTTAACTCATAGCTGGAGGGAGAAGAGACGGATTAATATCTTACTTAATGAAATTTGAGCGTAAGTGAATGCAACGAATTGATCTGAAATTCGAACTCGGCTCTGCAATTTGTCGCTCCGAGCCGATATTCACTGCACCACAACACAAATCCAGTCTAACATTTAACCCATTGCTGGAGAGTTGGAGAGTTGATTTTCTAAGCACTGCTTAGATGTGGCACAAAGTCGAAAGTATGGGCGTACCGAGCAAGGATCGAACTCAGTACTTACTTGTTATAAGTTCGTGTGAAACATGCTTGCTAAGCATTACAACACGTCGAGTTGCCCAACCCCATTGCTGAAGAGAGAATAGATGGTTTCATGACTTTTCCAACAATATATATATTTTTAAAGTGAACGCAAAAATCTAGAATGGAATTTGAACCCGACTCGGCCATTCCATTTTCAGCGCCGATTACACACCCTTAATCATGGCCAAATGGAAATGTTGTTAGTTATTACTTTAAAATAATACAACGTATTAGTAATACAATTTGTCGTGTTAAGTGAAAGATAGAATTTCTTGCCGCTTGTGTTTGAAGCGAGACAGGAGCCAAATATTCCATTGCAGGCGGGAGGCGACAACTAGTTTTTTAAACTGACAGCAGATCGTTAACAAATGGAAAACACATTTAATTTTAGCTTTGATAAACTAGCTGGAATTAATTTTTTTGCGATTTCTATTTTTATTTCTTTTCATCTTTGATTTATTTTGTCCACTTCTTTGTTTCGCTTTGTTATTTTATATTGAAAAGATTTTCAATCACTAAAACAGTCGATAACAACGTTTGAATCGCAAATTAAAAAATAAAGAATTAAAACTGACAAATTTTAAGAGCTTTTCATTTTATATTTTAATTTTACAAGATTTTGATTTTCTGTATCAATCAATGAGCTAAATAAAATAAAATAAACATCGCTTGTATTTTTTTTAATGTCATGTCCTTTCAGGATGTAGGCGTTCACGGCTCCCTGTAGATTCTTTGAATTCATTATCTGTGAATTGCTTTGATTTTCCAGGAAGAGAACGGAATTACTTCCTTTTCTTTTTTACACAGTTTTAAATACAGAATAGTCATTGTCATAGGCTGGTTGTTGCCCAAAACCATAGAGCCAATCAAAACTGTTATATAGCTAGCAACTAGAGGAGGTGAAATGGACTCATACTTTTTCCAAAATATTTTTTAATCAATAGACTAAGACACAAGGGGTTACCGAGAGGGAAGGAAAATGAGAAAATGTCAATGAGGGAAAAGGAAAATAAACGAACAGAGTTAAAGAAAAAAGAAGTCGATTGATGTTGCTTTTACACTTTTGTAGATCGTAGCAAGCAGGTACAAAAATTTAAATACCTGGGAAGTTTCCTAGTAGAAGACAGAAAGTGCGACACAGAGATCTGTAGGAGAATTGGCATGGCGAAGGACGCCTTCCAGATGCTGAGTAGAGTATTAAGAGACAGGACAATTTTACTAGAAACAAAGAAAAGAGTAATGGATTGCTATGTGATGTCAGTTCTTTAATATGGCAGTGAATGCTAGACAATTTCATCGAAAATGAAAGGAAAAACTTGAAGCAACTGAAATGTGTTTCTACAGAAGGATGCTGCGGATATCATGGATCGAGCATATGAACAATGATGAGGTCTTGGAAAATGATGGAAACAAAAAGGAAATTAATACTGAGCATCAGGAAGAGACAGCTGAAGTTCCTGGGACATGCAATGAGGAAGAAGGGCTTGGAGAATCAGATACTAACAGACCTGCTAAAAAGAAAACCGTAGAAACGAAGTGGGCCACGCTTTTGGAAGGTACTTTTACTCTTCCAGTGTCTTCGAATTTCGGTGGTGCATTTTCCGTTGTCTGTTAAAACACTTCTTTTCCTCTGAAAACTGATCTAATTACTGGGTCAATATTCTACGATATTGGCTTACAGGTGCTTCAGTGAGGTGCTTCAGTAATAATATTAAGGTGTTGGAAAAACGAATCGCTATCAATTATGAGTCAATAAACTAAGGCAGAGCCAGGTTAGTATAGTAAGAAACTGCATCGATAATAAGTTTTTCATTTTTTTTTCATGCCTCGTTTTTTGTTTATTTCAGAAATATATTGCCAAAAATATTGATAGAGTAAACGAAATATTACGTTGAAAATATCCTACTTTGGTAAACAGAAAATGTGTTGTACTCGAGCATGACACTTTGCAAAACAACCCCACCAAAAATGAGATCGTTAGAAAGGGAGAGACTTCTACATTAGCCATACTTACAAGATTTAGCACCGACAGATTTTCATTTGTTTCATTTGTTTCGATGATGTTTTGTAAGTAGAATATTAAAATATATAGAAGTTGAAAATTGTCATTATAAAGATTTTTCTGATGAAGACCTAGACTGATTTTAGCGAAATCGTTGAAACTGAAGGTGATTACATTTTCTTATAAGTAGTATCTAAATGGATTACTTGCGGTTAATACCATTTCTGGCAAATTTGTAATTATACAGGGTGCTTCTAACGTCCAAACAAAGGCAAAAATGCACAATTTCAAGAAATTTACTTTTCAACATTTTATTGAATTGGAATATTAGCAAATAATTTATCCAATATGATTTCCATCATTTGTGATACAAAGATGGATGCGCTTTGCAAGATTCACGTGAACTCGATGCAATAACGTCATATTGCTGTCAGTTTTAGCACATTGACTCTTTATGCATTCAGTCAAGTGTGTTGCATCTGTGATTTTCATTGAGTACACCTTCTCCTTCAGCTCAGAAAACGAATTCGGTTCTTTCTTCTTTCGACAAAACCATGTTTAATCTGTGGAGGTAAAAAAAAAAACTATAGTTAATGAGATTTTGTTTGTCTTTAGACTTTACAGATACTCTATCGTTCAAACAATCTGATATTTTATCTAAGTTTCTGGGACGAGAATTTATCATTATTTCCACTATTTATATTCGGACTATTGTCCGTATCTTTGTTGTTATCTCAACGTATCGGCAACTGCTGCTACTGTCATGTTTCGACAATAGCCTAGTGAATTTAGTGATATAGTAATTTTGAGTTCAATCTCTGGGTTGGGCAGTATTTACTTGAACTCAGTAGAAATGAGCGTGCAGTATAGGCGCTCCACTAATAATAAGAACGAAGTACCTAGACATTGCCAGCGGAACCCCGTAGTTTAAATAAAGGACTCAGTTCGGAACTCCCTGTAGAGGTTCTTGATCTCCAAAGAAAATCTGCAACGTAATTGCAAATTTTCTGCAGATTTTTCCTGACCTAGCATCTCGGTTTCATTCACTTTCCACTGCCACTCTATAGCTACACTGTGCCTTCATGGCAATTGTTCTGATGAACTTTCCTCTAGTATTTGTAGATATAGACGTTGTTTAGTTCTTGTGACTTAACCCAAAGAGTTCTGAGTTCAATACCAGGCTACAGCAGTGGTGAACAAGTAACTTACAGAGTTAGAGGAAGATAACTCATGACTACCAAAAAGAGGCCCTACGCAAGAAATGGAGATCATATACCCCAGTGATTGTAATAAAGGGTTCGTTTAAAAATTCTTAGTACCTGAAGAAGGCCGGAGCGTACAACGGCCGAAACATCGTACAAATGGCAACAAAGCTGAGGAAATAGTCTGAATAATGTAAATACTGTGAACTCTCCTATATAGTCTGTCAGTTAAGTGACATGCGTGATACACACTTGGGTGAGAATGTCTCTTTCGATTCAATACGTCATCCAAGGTAATCAGTGTGAATCAAAAGAAATAAATAATAGTCAGGTGATTTTTTCCGTGCCATCATTTGATCATGAAAATGTGATTGTACTCACATTGCATCACTCATTCGTAAGTGATTAGAGTCGTAAAGGGCGTTTAGAAAAAAATCAACACCAGCAACCTAACACCATTGACTGAGCGCCGGAAAAATCCAGAACTGAATTGTAAATTATTAAATAATTATTTTTTTTAAAATTATTTCAAAATGTGGATTTACTTTATTAAAAAAATTGCATTATTTACTTTATTGAAAATAATTAAAAACAAAAAAAATCTATTTCATATTTTGCATAATGCCTTTTTAAATGCCTTATTTGAAAAATATATTCACTAATTAAAGTATTAATCCTTAATAAATTACTTTTATTCAGTTATAAGAAAGTTGCTTTCCTAGTGCTGAGTCGTCTCGGTGTTGAGTTGTCTCGATTCTGAGTTGACTTGGACTAGATAACCTAACGTTCTGATTCGATTTGACTGATTCGCTTTCTATGGCTTATTAACTTTTTGCAGATTATTTAAAGCCAGAAAATATTTTTAAAAAAGAGAAAGAAAGAGGGAAGGAGAATAAAGAGTGAAAAAGAAGAACAGAGAAAAAATAACTGATTCGTTTTCCACATCGCTTATCAACCTTTTGCTGGTTATTTAAAGCCAGAAAATATTTTTCAAAAAGAGAAAGAAACAGGGAAGGAGAATAAAGAGTGAAAAAGAAGAACAGAGAAAAAATAACTGATTCGTTTTCCACATCGCTTATCAACCTTTTGCTGGTTATTTAAAGCCAGAAAATATTTTTAGATTGTAAAAATTCTTTTTGGAGATGACAAAAGTGACACAGTTCTTATTAATTAACCCATAGCTGGGCGGAGAAGAGGTAGATTCACACATTTCCCAGAAGTAACTGCGCTTAAGTTAAATTACCAAAGCAAACTGAAATTAAAACACGTATAACAATTGCGCACCATTATACAAGAACATATCGAGGCTTACTGCATTTAGTATTCACAAGTGATTACCCATCTAAATACTGACCAGGATCGATGTTGTTTAACTTCAGTGTTTAGGACCTGCCTTTAGTGTGTCTTGATATTTAACACCTAGTTAGAGAAATAGATTTATTCCTACTTCAAGGGTTTTAGCAAGAAGTGACCGTAATAAAATCGGATGGAAATTGAACCCGACACCCCGAATTAATCTTCTGTGCTGATAACCATTAATTTTTTTCTTCTTTAAAAGGAGTTGAAATCATCTAGTTAATGCAAATAATCTTTTCCTTAACTGGATTGTGTGTGCTTCGCTAGTTTTGAATTTAGAGTTTTTCTTCTCCCAGACCGGTTGCCACCCAAAGCTATAGAACCCAGTCTGTCCTGCTATTTACTCTTAGTTGAGGGGAGAAGAGTTGAATTCATACCCTTTCCAAGGGTATTAGCACGAGACTGAGCGTAATGAACTCGATTTTGAACTCTGCTTCTTAATTCAAACCGCAAACACTTCTTTAAACTGTAATTATCATAAAAATAAACTGTATTATTTATCTTTGCTACAACGCCACCTTTTAGTTTTATTGTTTAAATAAATAGTGTTACATGGAATGGTTGTTGAATGAAGTTCCAAGAGACTTTATTCGAACAATAGAAAATAAATTACACTAGCTATTATCGCTTTTTCTGATATTTATAGGGGGTTTCATTTCTGTATTTTTTCTAGAGTTCTTTCAGAATCTGTCCGACTCACTGATTCGATTTATTTTTTTAGCCAAATATGTTTATATGCATTATAGTTTTTGCTATTCACACCAACAGGCTTATCATAACTATTTGACCGTTCTACCCACCGGCCTTCTTCAAGTGTCTCTCGTCATACCCGTTTACATGTCCAGAATTACCAAGTGAACCATTTATTTAATCCATATGGACAAAATATATCTTTCTATGCCTAATAAATATTTCATATGAGATAATGTTCACCCTAATGTTCATTATTTTTAATACCAGGATGTGCATTGTGGTGTAATTGATATTGTCTCGGAATGAGAAATTGGAGAGCCGAGTTCGAATTCTAATTGAATTCGTTGCGTAATTGCCCTTGGGTTGAATAGAAGGACACCTCACTTTTTATAACCTTGGTTGACAACCAGTCTACTGCAGCCTACCTACTGCAGGGAAATCTTCTGCCGAGTCAAACATGTCTCTTTCGGGACATGATCATCCAAGTGTGAATCACGTATGACCCTTAACTGACTGTTATTAGTCAAGAGATGTATCAGTTAATAAATTAAAGCGTATTTTAATTTCTTGGAAGAGTTCAATATCTGGGTCTGGTGGGGCTGAAAAATTCATCGGAGAGTGACATAAAGTTGAAAAATACTAGTGAATGCCAACAATTTTCATTGAGCGCAAAATCAGCTGACAGTGATATTGGGTGTTCTGTTGCAATGAAACCTGAATGAAAAATGAAAAATTTGCCAAATAGATAGGATTGTGTTATTGATAATAAAATGAATTATTTTCTTGATTGAATACATCGATAAAAACCAGACATCCTTGTTTATTTTTTATTTTCAAAGACTACAAGACTTCCCCAGTCTTTTGAACAGAAGAAGAGGTTTGTCCCTGTTTCCTGTTTAAGATTGGATTTCCGAACCCTTCTAAAGACTTTTACGTCGCTTTAACTATCAGTAGCCATTTGCATCTTAGTGGCATTATCACATTGCTTGGGGTAAATCGAATAAAAAGTTTGGATTTCATTTCCGCATAACGAAGAGATTTGTCAAATATTACATATACGCGTTGTGATGCAGTGGATATCGGCTCGGAACGAGAAATCGGGAAGCCGTTTCGAATTCCAGTTGAATTTCTTGCATTCACTTACGCACAAATACCCTTGGGAAAGGTATTAATCCGTTTCTTCCCTCCAGTTATCGGTTAAATATCAAGACAGATTTGGTTCTATAGCCTTGGTTGGCAACCAGTCTACCGCAGAAAGTAATGGAAACCTAATGCGGGATAATCTTCTGCCCAGTCAGTCATATCTCTTTCGAGACATGATCGCCTAAGCGTGTATCATGTATGGCACTTAACTGACTACATTATAAACAATATATAACTAATATACAACCTAAGTTTACTACTTTCTTTAATCATTTCACTTCAAGCCACTACGACCCAATGGTTTATTAAATTTGAAAAAAAAAAACAAGGAAAAGTAAAACTTTAAGGTGAGAGAACAATAATGAAATAGAAGAAACAGGAATTAAGAAGACAGAAGATAATTGATATTGCACTTAAATTTTTGAAGACCAAAATTGTTTATGAATCAAGAAACCAGAAGAGAAGCGAGAACTGTGAAAGAACAATACAGAACTTACATCTTCTAATTTCAGCTCTAAAATTATGAAACCTAGCTACTAATTTAGTGCTGCGCTTAAAGTCGTAAAGTTTAGGTACCAAAGAGGAAAGTTCAGCAGAACATTTACAATGAAAATATTTATAGAATTTTATAGAAAAAATACAAGGAAGCTACGTTACGACGGTGGGAAAAGGAATTAAACCGGCATATCTGGTCAGAACCGATAAGGTTACAGATCCTTCTTTGTATTTTATCAAGAACACAGTTATAAATACTACTACTACTACTACTACTACTACTACTACTAATAATAATAATAATTATTATTATTATTATTATTATCCATCTTAGACATTTATAAATATACCATTAGCCCGTGCATTGAATACTGTTGCCATATCTGGTCGGTTGCTTCCGCTATTCATCTCAGGGTTCTCGACAAAATCCAAAGGAGGATTTGTAATGTAATCGATCTCGACTAACAGTCACTTTTCACCGATGCGATGTAACTTTCCTCTGTCTTTTCTATAAATATTGTCACGGCTGCTGCTCCGACGAGCTTCTTTCGCTGGTGCCGCGCCAGCATGAATTACTAGATTGGCAAATAGGTCTCACCATTTTACCGTCAAAATAGTTAAATGTAACCCCCATTTCTACTCTATCCGCTTTCTCTCTCGCACTTCTCCCTTCCATATACTTGCTTCCCTGATAAGTACAATCTCCAATCTCTTTTTTTAACGTTTTCCGGGACAGTAGCCTAAGCGTTCAGTATCATTTGTATCTGTACGACCGCGTTTAAAGTCAGCATACCACCTCTTAACCGTTGTTTCCTACAGAGCAGAGTCCAAATAACACTTATCAAGCCATTGCTTTGCTTGAACAGTATTTTTTTCCATCAGAAAGCATTGTTCATCAACACACAAAATTCAGATTTTACGATTGTTTTAAAAATTTGCAACACTAACTTCACTTAAATAACTAATTTGTAAACTAATAATCCGATTGAGCCCAAATTTTGTCCCGTCATTTAAAGGTTAGTACTTCATAAAAATCATATGGATTTTTTTACTAGTGGTGCTATTTTTATGTCAGGCCCGGGACTTATTGAGTGATGTGTTAGTACCAGATGTTATGATACTACATAAGTTATCATATATAGTAACATTAACCCATCATTCTTTCACAAAAAGAGTGACATAAATAAGAAAAGTATATACAATAATACTTTATATGCTAGAAGTCAAGACATCTGTTTTATTAAAATAACATTGGCTGCCTTGTTTATTGAAGGATCAGTCAAGACGCCATTTTGTTTATTCAGAAAAATACAAGACCAAGCAATATTCTTATAACTTTTTCTTTGAAAGCGAGATATCGCGATAACGGAGCGCGCAAAACAAATGAGAATAACCCCAAATAGAAAAATTAAAAAAATGATACTTTAAAGAACAAAACAAAGAAAAAACCAGATAAATAGAAACAGAGACAGATCCAAATTTCTGATATTAAATTCTCATCTCAGTTAATAATCGAAATTTAGTAAGTGATTCGGAAAATCAATCATTAAACGGTTTGAGGGATTTTTAGCCGCCAATTTATTTTTTCATTTGCGTACTCATTTGTTTTATTTTATTTTATTTTATTTTATTTTTTACGCATATTTTATTGTGCCTATGTGCTTCCATGTTGGGTGTTGTGGAGGTGGCAGTTCGAAAATGACAATCGCGTACCGTACAAGTAAAGACGTACAATTTTCTAATATCTTTGTATTTTCCCGGCATTTTATATTTCGAGGTGGGGATTATGTCACCATTTAATTTTTGTAGTTATTTTTTTAATAATGTATCAGAAAGGCTATTAACAGTCCTCATTATTTATCTGTGTAGCAAATGAAGAAAAATTCGGAAATTGTTTTTTTTTATTGTCTTGCAAAACTTTCAATTGAAAACAGTATTGGGTAAGATGTGAATGTCGACAGTAAGTATGTACAGGAGGAGACTGATTAGAGAGTGGCGTAGAGAAAATAGGTTCTAATGGAGATAGGGAAGAAAAGTGTCATACGGAGAGATAGGGAAAGAGAGACAGCGAAGATGACGAGCAGAAAACAATCGATAAGTGACAAGTAAACACTTTTACAAAGAATGAGTAACAAGACTACCTCCATATATATATATATATATATAGAAAGAGAGAGAGAGACGAGTAGAGAGAAAAAAAGAAAGAGAAAGAGAGAGACGGGGAGAGAGAAAGAGGAAGAGGGAGAGAGAAAGAGAAAGAGGGAAAGGAGAGAGAACTGACTGAAAGAGAAATAAAAAATACGCACACTCATACAGACATATGCGCGTGCACATACATATATACAGATAGAGATGGGGAAAGAGAATGATAGAGAGGAGAGAGATACATATAGATGGGGACTGATTGAAATTGATACACACAGACACACACACACACACACACACACACACATATATATATATATATATAGTGTTTTACTAAGGATAGCTTAGATATGGCACAGTTGTAATAGATCTAGGGAGACAAGCTTACTAACGATTACAATTTACCGAAGACTCCTCTACTCTTTCTCTCTTTCCATATGTATATAGAAATAGAGAGAGAGAGAGAGAGAGAGAGAGAGAAATAGAAAATAGAGAAAATCTGAGTCTATTTATATCTATTATATACGCTATTTGTCCATATTTCAATCAGTTCATACATTATTTAGATTTTCTATAATTATCGAGGGGAAATAGTGCACAATATGACTGATTTAGCATTGGTTTATTTATAAAACAACTTTAACATAAAAATCAACATTGCATAGTAACTGTCAGTCGCACATGGGTAAACGATCATGACACAAAGTGATGTGAGGACAGCTTAAGACGTGAAACTGTTCCTATCATTTCTGCGATTATAGTCTCTCTCTCTCTCTCTCTCTCTCTCTCTCTCTGAAAAGACCAGCGTGGTTCAAGTCTAGGTAGCTAGTAAGTGGTGTGTGTTCGGTTCTTTCACATATTGTTAGCTCTGCATATTCAATTCATTTGCATTGAGCACTTTTTTCGATCTACTACTGGCTGGTTTAACCAGATACTATTTTAGTAATGTGCATATATATATATATATATATATATATATATATGTGTGTGTGTGTTTGTATGTGCTATTAAAATAGAAAAAATAATGTATAAAATAATTATGCACTATATATAGATTGCATAGTGCTCAATGAACGTAAGTAACATTTCATTTAAATTTGAACTTAGAAGTATATGAATTAATAATTTAATATATAATTAAACTTTGAAACGTATTTACATATATATAAAATTTGTCTCCTGCAGAAAAAAGTGTCCAAATTTAAATTTTAAGTCAATCGAGAGAATTGTCAGCACCTTATAAAAACACCTACATACGTGTCAAAAATGATTTCTACGATATTTTAAACTACGAGTAATTAAGATTTATTTCACAACAGAATAATTTACACTTAAAATCAGCTAATCTTCCTCCAATAACGTTTCAGAAAATTATATTTTATTTTTTGAAATATATTTTAATAAACAGAATTACATTGTGATGAGAGAATTGTAAATATGTCTAAAGTCAGCCATGTTTTAGTCAGTAAAATAACTCATTCGAATCAATTTAAATTTGTTTTGAAAAAATACAGCAAAGTATTTCGCTTATTGAAAATAGTAAACTTAATTCATTAGCTTCAAATTAAAAGTAAAATTAAGGCTCCAAAATGATTTTTTATGTTTACCTATATATATATATATATTTGTTTTTCTTTAATCCGAAGTAGAAGAGTAGGAAGGTAAATTCCAAGAACCTGATCTTAATCAATATTAAAAATTTTTAACATTAAAAAGTGATGCAGGCAGAGAGCTCAATGTATTAAGAATACAGAGCCAATATAAATTAGAGAAAATTTTCAAAATTCAAAGGTGTCAGATGTACATTTCGACATAGGATCTGTAATAGAGACTCTACATCACGTCAGCGACATTGTTTTTCAAAATGGCGAAGGCCCTGAGTTAGAGTGTAGAGGGGTTTTTGGTTAACAACGGTCACAAAGTGAAAAAGGACAGAGCTGGTAGTCGCGGGATTACAGGGTGTTGAAATGGTATATTTAGGAAGGGGAGGAATAGGAGTTCATTTTTTTATAAAGATAGACAACTAAATGAGTTAAATTACTTTTTAAAGTTAAGATTTTGGGCTGTTTGAAGAGGTGTATTTAGGCGAGAAGGAATGGTTTTCAATATAAGATTAAAATCTTTTTTTAAAAGTTTATTTGATTAAACCTTTTAGGTAGAAGCGAGTTAAATACCAATTATAGGGAGTTATCAGTTTAAAAATTATTAGAGAAAAAATATTAGAGAAAAAAATATTCGAGAAAAAAAAAATATATATACATATATGTGTTAACCAAGGAAAAAGAGGTTTAGTAAAAGAATCCATATTTTCTAAAGATAGGCAATTAAAGGAACTTGGGATAGGAAGGTAGGGGGGTTAAAATACTTTTTAAGGTTAACGTTAGGGTAAAATTAAGATTAAAACTTAAATTGAATCCTTTTCATTTATATTCTAACATCTAGTTAACGGGGATTTAAATTCTAAATTTAAGTATTCGAATAATTTTCCTTGTGGCGGCACTTACTGATGAATTCCCTCCTAAGATTCAGGAGCCGGTGTTGGTGGGGGTATTTTAATATTGAAATTTTTTCCAGTAAACATCGACAGCATCTATCACGAAAATTCCTCGGAGTACGGGCTGAACCTATCAGTTTCCAGCTAATTTCAGGATCCAGCCATTCTTCTTTCATTTTCCAGAATGCCCGCGAAAGGGCTGTCTGGTACCTCTGATCGGGTTTCGAGAAGGAGTTTAAAAGTGGAAAATATTCAAAAGTTCTACAATATAATTGTACAGAACACTTTTTAATACAAATGTGTACTGGTCTAACTCTATTAGGACCAAAAACTAAGTATTAAACAATATATATATATATATATATATATGTAAACATAAAACTTTTGTACCATTTGGGTCTGACGAGCAGCGATAATAACATCAGGACGCGGGGAAATATGTATTACCCATTGTAATAATCTAAAATCTTTTATAAATTATATAAATTAGATAGATAGATAGATAGATAGATAGATAGATAGATAGATAATGACAGCAAAAATAGAGGAACATTGAAAAACACAAATAGTTATACTAGAAGATTGTATGCTAAACGTTAATATTTCAGATGAAACGTCTCACTGTTTATGTTTCATTTTATTTTCCCCTCAATTTAAATAAAAAATGTTTCTTTCTTCTTATAAGAGACAAATGTTATGGATGGATAGAGGAAAAGTGTGGTCATTATAAGGTAATCGGAAATTTTACAACATGAGAATTTATACTTATTTAATGTTCGACGGTAAAACTAAAAGACAGCATCTTCCGTGTCTACAAATCACATGTGCGTTATTTAGAGCTTTATATTTCATTTACCTCTTGGATATTAACACGCTTATAAAACATTTATGAATATTAGTAAGAAAGATAAAAATAAATGACGATGTAGTGGGTTCCATTTTTTGCTGAAACTGAAAGTTTGGCCATTGCATATCAGTCTATAACAATGATACTGAGCTGAGCTGAACTGTGTCATCAAATCATTATTGCCACTAATTTAAAAAAAAGTTTTGCAACACGTTGACGCGTGTTGAAATCCTTACAGCATTTTGTATTGTTGAAGTTATCGCTAATATTTTTCTTGAGATATGCGAACTGTAGGTTTCGTTCAATATCGCAAATCAATCAATGAAATTTGAATAAGCAGATTTGTTTGGGAAAATACTTTGACAAAACCCGATTTCGTGATTTAATATTTTCTTAAATTTAATTTAATTTTATAGAACTTCATGTTAAACAATATTTTTTTATGAAATTGTTTTCGCTTATTTTTTTAACAACAAAGCCTACATAATTACGATTTCTTACTCTTTAGCATGCAGCATGCAACTGGCCATGCGTAAATATTTATTTCTGAAGCCAAATTCGAAATTTATTGAAGCGTTTTGTCTTGGTATTTGTTTATAACTTGTGGCACGTGAAGATGCTGAAATTTTTTCAGCCCGATAAAGAAGCTATTTTTTCCATCCAAATTCTGATGATTTATCATTTACTCAGGTATTTACATGTGCGACGATCCGAAAACATTTTAGTATCCCTTTCGTATACACACACAAGCACACACACGGACAAATTTATATAAATGAACATGAGAGATAAACCATAATTCACACGCAGATACACATTTAAAATTATAAAAAGTTTTTTTTTCCTTTTTGTCTTGTTCAAGTACTTTCATTTTTAGACTTAGAAACGCCAGGATTTCAGCAAAATTTGTTTATCATACTAGCAAAATTCAGTTCTGGATAATGACTGAGACATTTACAAGTAGTTGAAAAAAAACATGAGCTTTGCAGAGTATATTCATAATTCGAGTTCTGATATCCAACAGATTCATTCAGTAATTAGAAAAATATGATAAGAAAAAAGAATTTGAATTGACAGATATTGTCAGTTGAAATTAACAAAATTTGAATTCAAACTGCCCAAATACTTATATATATATATATATATAGCATCATCCATGTGTTAAAAACAATGATAAAATAATGTTTTCATTATTTTAATAGGTATGAATACAATATGCTCACCGTGTTTGGAAAATTAAACGTTCCTATAGCTCTATACACATTCATAAAACAATCGATATATTCAGCTAAAAGTAAAATAAAATTCCTTGATAACAGCTACAAATATAGCCGAAAATGACTGGATAAATAAAACATTTGGACACATATATATTGGACATTTTATATAATTTACATCCTGAAAAGAAACAAAAATTATAAGGTCATATGAAAATTTATATTAAAAACGTAAGCACAGCACCTTGTCTGTCATTTTTTAAGGAAACTTGCACACACACACACACACACACACACACACACACACACACACACACACACACACACACACACACATATATATATATATATATATATATATATATATATATATATATATACAAGTGAATAAAGAACGAAGAAAGTATTAACAACGTTGAAAACATTAATTTAAAATAGTACTAGAAATAGAGCTATGAATATTTATTATAAGTTATAGTTTAGAACACGTACAAATTATAATTTACTACAAAAGTGTACATTTTTTTCGACATCGAAAAATCAATGTCTCATCAGGTAGTTAATAATGATGAAAATAAACGTTATTTGTAAAAAAGAAAATTAAAAAATCTCACTTCCCCTTTAGTTTTGGAAATTTTTTGTACGAGGTAAAGAGGATAGAAAAGATGGGTAAACAAAAAGGAAATTAAAAAAAAAAAGGAAAAGGAAAAAGCGATACAGAGGAAATAAAAAGTGTGACACAGAAAATAAAAATAACACAGAGAAAATATAAAATAAAAATAAAATAGTGGAAATAAAAAGCAGAGGAAAATAGGAAAGAAAGAAAGAGCTAAGAGGAGAGAGCCGATAATAACAGCTCAGAGAGAAATAATTTTGGTAGAAGGTGAAATATAGATAGATACACATAAGGGTCAGTCAATATTTGGGCTTAACAAAAAGGAGGGAAAAAAGTGTGGAGGAGACGACAATAGAAACGTAAAAGAAATAGAAATGTCAAACAATTGGTTAGAAGTGGATTGCAGACAGATACATTCGTTGTTACACCGTATAAAACTAAAACCTTTGGTATTTTTTATAAAAATGATGAAATCACATACACAAACATAGGAATTAAAAAGCGCAGATCTGAGAATATTTAGAAATACCACACGAAAATTTAAAATCATTAGTGCTAATATAATAAATTGGTAAAGTAAATTAAAAATTAAAAATTAAAAATTAATTTATATAAATATTAAGAAGTAAAAATATACCAGGAGAGAGATCATAAAGTTAAAAGGGACTATCGTGGTACTAAAATTAATACTATAAAGGTTTATCGTTTCTAGAGATCTGAACTTTAAATTGAGTAATTTTAGCATGATTGTAAGTTTAGTTCTTCAATATGTTTGAAATTTATCGTGGTTTCATGCCTTTGGTTTAGTAATATGTCACTCCTTATGTATTTAATGATTTACATTTTTTTTTATGTAGACAAAGGAAACGTGGTTCTTTTACCAATGTAGATGTTCTATCCTACTTGAGGATTCTCCATTTAACTTTAGGTGTTTTATTTTCGTTTTTTAATTTCCAAAAATATTTAGAAAGTGATGTCATATTTTTTTTTCCTTGTTGTTGTAGGATGATAGGTGATTGTAAAATCGCGCTTTTAAAAAAGTTCATAATATTTTCGATATAAATTTTAGCATCCTTAAGATTCTCCACTGATGAAATCGAACACATATATACCAGGGATTTTGTTAAGCATTTATTAGGTAGTGGACATTATTATGGGGCAAACTGACATGGGTGTTAGAGTTGTTTTTGTTGTATGATTTCAAAATTTGTTGTTGAAGGAACTATAACTGGGTTTTACTGTATTCCTATTAAACATTTTGCGTAAAGGGTTATTTTGGGGAAAATATTTATCTATATTCATAGTGTAATCTAATTCTCATTTTTGATTGAACAATATTGACAGACCTACAAGCATATTCTCCAACTAGTTCTCCCTAATTTTCTAAATAACCATTAATTTATCGTATATTTTCAAAATAAATCATTTTCACTATTTATTTTAAAATATCATCCGAAGAAGAACAGTATTGTTCTGAAACATAAAAAAATTTGGTGTAGTGATATAATGATTTTATAAACCCTTGTAATAATAAAATTACAATATGAAGCTCTACTTTGTATTGAGTACATTTTATAAAAGTAAATGCATGAACAGTGGATTTTAATCTATCTGTTCTTTCACTACCTTATAATATATATATATATATATATATATATATATATATATATATGTGTGTGTGTGTGTGTGTGTGTGTGTGTGTGTGTGTGTGTGTGTGTGTGTGGCGGTTCGGAGAAATAAAATAGTCACCGGGTGAGGAGAAACACGAAAGATAGTGAAATTCTTAGCTTTAAATTTATAAATGTTTGGTGTTTAATCTAGCTAGATTTCGTTAAACTTTCTATCGTTTTTTTTTTTCATTTTTATCGCCATTCAGTTTTTAAATATCTTACATTGTAATATATATAAAATTGGGATTCATCAATAAGTTTTACTTCCATTTTTTATTGCAATTTTTGGACGTATTATTAAATTGAAGTCAACCTTGACTAAAATATTTATACTGGCCTCAGATTCTTAATATATAATAAAATACTGCTTGTGCGTGTGTAGAGGATGTGTGTACATAAAAGTGTGTAGATGGTATTGTGTGTCTGTGTGTACGTGTGCACGAGGATGTGAGTTTTAATGATTTCGGATCTATCTTTTTCTTACTCCACCCCCATCTATTCTATATCTGTTCTGTTCTAGTAATCAACAGTCAATGGCCTTTTTTAGGGTAGATACTTCAAACCAATGAACCGTATTGTAAGATACTTTTAATATGAATTTTGAGATGATTAATATCAGACTTAGTCTGAGTCTGTGGCTTTAAGGAAAAACACACAAAAATCATTATATATATATATTAACCCTTTGGTAGCAAAATAACGGCAAGTTCTGTCTATCTAATTTTCTATTATCTTTTTCAAATTTGCGAATTAGTTTTTTTATATAATACTAGCTGTAAACCCCGGCGTTGCTCGGGTTTTTTAGTGGTTAAGTTGAAGTGATAAGATCAAGTGCTTATTCACAAAGTTCCGGTATGAGGTTGCCGTGACGCGTAAGTTTTAAAAAATGTGAAGTATGTATTGGTTTTTGTCGTATTTCTAAAATGGGATTCATGTTTGGTCAAGTTTACCGGGAATGATGTATGTACAATTGGAAGAACGTGGCGGGCGTTACGGAAACCTGTAATGTGATGCGATGAGGTTTTGACGCAGAAGAAGTGGAAGCATTGTTCCTGCAACGTCGGAGAATTTGACACCTTGTAGAAAACGTGAAACTTTTATGGCATGTGATAAGGTAAAAGTTACAAAAAAGATCCGATTTTTGTTGAAATACATTAAGCGTTTTGAATATACAAACAATCGCAAAAGCAACATTTTCCACTAATTTTCATCGCATCCTGTGTGCCAATTGAAATTTTTGTTCGCATATGAAGGCATCAGTGACTCGATTTTGGTTGAATTCAAGTGAAGCGTCTTGGAGAAGTGCGTAAAAGTGCGCAAAAGACCATCGGAAAATTATGTTTGTCGTTGATTTTTGACAAACCCTGTACATTGTTTCGAAAAATTTTTGTGAGCATCAAAGTTTCAGACCTTTATCTACAAGTTACTCAATTTTGTTTGAATTCGCATAAGGCATCTCGGAGGAGAAGAGTTCATAAATTCTAAGCGTTTCGTTGATTTCAGCCGTACCCTGTAAATCAATTCGCAAAATAGTTTGCGTACATCGAAGTTTTATTTCATGATCAACAAGTGAACCAGTTATGGTTGAAATCGAGCCAAGGGTTTCGGAAGAGTAAAGTTCGTTAGAATGGAGAAGCACACACACACACACACACACACACACACACACACACACACACACACACATATCCATTTGTATGTATAGATATAATTATGCCAAAGATCATTTTTTCCTAAATACTTTCGAACGTTGCTTAAAGAATTAAAATACACCTAAAATTTAAAAAGGAAATGACAAACTGGCTTTCATATCAGAGACATTTTTATACTACAAAGACTTACACAAAAGTAAAACTATATACATATATATACAGCTGGTAGTTTCATTCCATATATATATGAAAGACTGAAAAGTTTAATACAAATCATCGTACCATCGTATTTTTAAAATAACTTTGAATTTTTTTTTTTTTTGTTGTGTATGTGAAGTTTTTTTAGTATAGTATTTTCTGTGTTTCAAGGTTTCATCTCCTTAGAGGAAAATAAATTTGGACACTTATGTCAATTAATTAAGAATTACCTTTATTCTAAATTTCATGCTGTATATAAGTTATATCAGATTAATTTAACTTGCTAATTTTCCAAAAATTGCGTGCTACAGATGTATATTTTATTTTTGTAAGAATTTTAAAATCAAGAATTGACTTTTGTTTACAGATGTTTCGAGTGCTGAAAAATGAATGAAAAATTTAAAAATTTAAAAATCTAAAACTTTTAGATTCTGATCAATATAATTTCTATTTGAAATAAATCAGTGTATTTTGCTTACTGGAAATAGTAAATTTAATCATTTAGCTTTCAATTAAAGCTAAAATAAAAGTTTCAAGAATTTTTATTTATTTATTTATAAAAATTCAATTTAAAAGTGAGTGGAGATGCCAAAATAGGGAATATATTGAATTATTTAGAATAACATTCGGAAGTATCAATCAAACACAGACACACAGACACACAGACACACACACACACACACACACACACATATATATATATATATATATATATAGTTTACATACGCACAGGCTCTCTATCATACACACAGATATATATGTATATACATAGAGAGAGTTGAAATCAAAACTGAATTTTATAATAACCAATTTGATATGTATAAACTAAAACGCTATTTATATATTAAAACATATTAGATTGTGAATATAGTGAACCATTATTATAATATTGATTATTATATATAAAAATATATTATTATACTATGTAATATAGAATAGAGGGCATATAGAAAACATTATTTTAAATAAACAAAGGAATACTGACTACCGCTAAGACAACAAACTAGTTTTTGAAAACGACTGTGACAGTCAAAAGTACTTTTAAAAACCAGCAACAAAACATCAAGTTCGAACAGTTTACTACAATGTTGATCTAAATATAGCTTACTTTATCCGAAAATTGGAGAAATACAATAAAAAATTAAATAATCATTTCTGTCAGTTGTTTTTCATAAATATTGTTTGGCTGCGTATTTGTTGCATCAATATACCTCATTCATATATAAAGAGAAAGTTAATGTAAAGTGAATATGCGAAGATATATCACACAATTTGTTTTATTATATAGGATGTTTCAATAACTTGAACCGATTTTAAATTTAACTCATTTAAAATCAGTTTAAATTATTGGAACACTCTATATAGGAATACAGTTCCTTACAACAGCTTTTACTACTTCATCAACACCATAAAGCTTTCTCCTAAGTGTCAAGAGGCGGTCATTATATTGAGAATTAGATATCTGAAACTGTAATACCTTGAAGTACTATAGGTTTGATTGTTTTTCTTATTTCTTATACAGGGTGCGTAAGAGGTTTGAGGATAGATTTATACTTACACAAAAATGACTCTTAGAAACAAAATAATGTATTTTTACTGAAAAGGTTGCGAGGATAAGAATAAACATACTGTTTGGCAATTTTATTCGATAATGTCTTCTTCAGTTTTCGATAACGGTTTCTATGTGAGGTCTGAATTGCCCACATGCTATGATCAAATGGTCCTTGTTCATATTGGGCAGTATGGAGGCTTTTAGGGATTTTTAGTGTTAGGAGAGTGCTCATTAACCTCTTTCTCAACTACGTTTCATACATAGTAGTCCAATGGATTGTGATCTGGGAAGCTACGAGATCAAATGACAGGGGTTACGTGATTATAAAATCTTTCCTCAATCTATTCATGCATTGTTTAAGCATTGTGTGATGGCACCGAGTCTTGTTGAAACATAAGGTCTTCTGTTGCGTACATTGTCGGTCCATGGCTTACCCATTGTTTTTAGAACATCTATATAGACAGCAGTTTACTTTAAGAACTTGCGAAAATAGTGAGGAGGTATCGTATGACCTTCATTGCTTACAACCCCCACAACCATGACAGCAGCAAGGACATTTTGTATGCATTACTCTTGGAATTTCCGAAGGGTCTTCACATGGCCATCTGTCATTTCTTCTGTTTACTTTCCGATGTTAGTCAACGTTGTTTTCGCCTGAGAAGGAACAAATGACATCTTTGCTGGATTTTTAAGTTTGTTTAGAAGCCTCTTAGATCTAAATAAGTGATTTTTCTTTACTTTTTCTGAAATAAAATGATCTTTTCTCATCACGTAAGACTTGTATCTGATGTCTTTGGGGACAACTTTCGGATTATTACATCTGACACATTAGCGTTCTTTTGCAATCAACCCATAGATCTTCTAGGATTGCCATCAATGATCTGCTGTACTTGCCGAATAAACTCAAGTGTTCTAATGCTAACACTGCAACCGGAATGCCGCTTACATTTTGACACTAGCGATACATTTCCATCTTTGGCCTTTAACTTTTTGCAAACTTCGTAGACGAGGGATCTATCAACTTTTAAAAATCGTGATTTTTTCTAAATTGCTATTTTCAGCCTTTAGAGCCATAATAACTGCGTATCACTTTGGTTCTTGTGTTAAGCATAGGGTTTGCCATTGATGATTCTGAAATATAAAAAATATGACGTCAGATAATAAGCTGCTATAGTAAAAATAACTCTTTCTTTAAGAACATGTCCAAGCACAAGGTCTCTTAGTGACACCCATGCTCAGGGCACTGGAACCAATTGGATTTAATCCCCCTTGTCAGACGAACGGCCATTAAAAACATTCTTCACACTCGGTCTTGGCACAGCGTGGACTGTGACACGCACTACTCCCTAGTGTGCTGCAAGATAATGGTCCAGCAGAAGAGGTTACATCATGGCAAGAAGCAAGGGAATCCTCGCATTGAGGTCAACAACATTAGACAACCAAACCTTGTGGAGCATTTTGCTGAGAGATTTGAGAGCGAATTGAAAATCTCACAAACCCGGGACACTGCTAAAGAGAAGTGGACTACTTTAAGGGATACCATGCACCGTACTGCCTTGGCAACCATTGGGAGAAAGACCTCGAAGTCATATTCCTGTTTTGAGGCAAAGTCCTCCGAGATGACTCCTCACATTAAAGCCAAGCGCGCCGCTCCAGCGGAGTACGAGCGAGATATTGTGGTGAACACAATTAAAAAAATAAAAATGTCATTTTGTTTAGGTCTAAAAAGTATCATCAGTCCCAAAATGGAAATATGTCAATTACAAATAATTCATATACAAGATACAATACAATAAGTTTAAACAAAAACGATAAAACACTTTCGTATAGATTTCAAGGAAAATTGTATATTTCAAAAACAATATTCATATACAGGGTTACAAGTTTGTGTTTGTTTGCTATGAGCCACATAATGTGTTAGAGCGCCGTCGCTAACCACCTGCTTCATTTAGCCGTTGAAGATGAAGAGAAAGAAAATTTGATTTCTATTTCATGGTAATTATTTTGAAGAACTTTCCTCGACTTGAATTTAAGCGCAGTATGTGCGTTGTGGTACAGTGGATATCGGCGCGGAATGAGAAACAGGTTAGCCGAGTTCGAATTCCAGTTGAATCCATTGTATTCACTTACGCGCAAATAGCCTTGGGAAAGGTATTAATCCGTCTCTTCTTTCCAGTTATGGGTTAAATAGCAGGACAGATTGGGTTCTGTAGCTTTGGTCGGCAACCAGTCTACCGCAGAAAGCAATGGCAACCTACTGTGGGATAATCTTCTGCCCAGTCAGTCATGTCTCTTTCAAGACATGATCGCCCAAGCGTGTATCACGTATGGCACTTAACTGACTGACTGACTACAATGTGCAGTGTGGTGCAGTGGATATCGTCTCGGAACGAGTTGGAATTCCAGTTGAATTTCTTACATTCACTAACGGAAAATGCCCTTGGGAAATTTATTAATCCGTTATTTCTATCTCCAGCCATGAATTAAATAACAGGTTAAATTAGGTTCTATAGCCTTGCTTTGGCGAACAGTCTACTACAGAAAGTAACGCCAACCTAATGCGGGAAAATCTTCTGCCCAGTCAGTTATGTCTCTTTCGAGACCTGATCACCCAAGCGTATATCACGTATAGTACTTAATTGACTTACTGACTGACTAACTAGACTTATAGCTAGGTCCAATTGTTTTATTGTTGAAATTGCCACTGTCTTCTCTTTTACTTCTTGTTTATGAAGCTCGCTTCCGGCTTCCTGTTTTCCAGTCAACTTAAATCTTCAAACGTTTAAATGCGATGTCAATCGTTACTTACTGGAATCTTAATTCCTTTTCTTTAAAGTGTTATCTCCTTAATAATGTTTTAAGTAATAAAAACAGGAAATTTTCGTATTTGTCTATATTTCTAAGATCAGGTAGTATTTACAGTATTTACATTATTCGGACTATTGTCTTCATCTTTGTTGCCATTTGTACGACATTTCGGCCTTTATACGCTTGGGTCTTCTTAATGTGCGAGGAATTTTGAACCGAACCCTTTTCTACAATCACTGGGGTATAGCATTTTCATTCCTTGCGTAGTAGTATACCACGCACGATTAGAAGTCATGAGTTATGTCCCTCTAACCCTGCAAGTTACTTGTTCATCACTGCTGTAGCCTGGTATTGAACTCACAACTATTTTGAGTCGAGTCACAAGAACTAACAAACGTCTATAACCACTGGGCCATGTGTCCTTAAGACTGAATTTGTGGGACTTATAAACCTAACAAAACGTCGTATAAATGGCAACAAAGATGAGGACAATAGTCCGAATAATGAAAATACTGCTGAAAATTTTAGTTAAAAACAAAAAAGCGTGTTGGAACTGCAATGTAAACCCTCCTATATGACTGTGAATGCTTGACAATCTCCTCACAGATGAAGAGAAGATTAGAGACAACAGAAATATAGCTTTGCAAAAAGATGAGGAGTATATCTTGGATGGAAAGTATAATCAATGCGGAAATTTTAAGAAAAGAGAGTGAAATTTCTGGGACGCATAATGAGAAAAGTGGGCTTAGAAAATTTGACACTCATAGGACATGTTGATGGCAAGATTGGCAAAGAGAGCCAGTGAGTTTTTTTGTTATTATCATATCGCCTCAAGCAAGGCATTTTACTGCCACTGTTTTGCGGAGGTTACATAGGAGCAAAGTTATGAGAAAGAGTGACAGGTTATAGGGGGTGTCAGGAAGTGGATAAGAGAAGAATGAGAATACTGATGAGAGTGGAGTTGACGGGGAAGGGAGCATGAGAGAGAGGATGCAGGTTAGTGAGATAGGAGATGACTATTGAATTTACATTTAAATTCTTGGAGATTATAACTGTCGGGAAAACAAGTAAATGGAAGGGAATTCCACAAGCTTATTTTTTACACTAATTTTTACTCTGGACAAGACCAAAGAAGAACTCAAGAGGGTTACAGATTAAAGTTAAGAGGCCCAGGTTATAAAGATATGTAGAGAAGATAACGGTAGACTTGAACAAATAAGATTGTAATCATCAGGAAAGCATATACTTAGGAGTCGGTTCCACGTCTTTCGTGGGTAGGAACTATAAAAGATAGAAAGTTGCGCACGTCTTGAAAGGAAAAAGATACAGAGGAGAAAAAAGAATAAAATGTACAAATATGTCTACTAAAATCCTAGTTCTTTCCCAGACTATTTGAGACAACAGCACCCTCAAAATGTTCTCTTATTTTTCGAAATTTCTTTCTTTTATTCTTGGTACATGATATATATTCCGAGAATTAATTACGTTTTCCTTTTTATAAACTTTTAGCATTATTTCAAGAATTAAATCGATATTTCCTGAGCTTGATGCATGTCAGAAGTATATGCGTACCAGTAAGATCCCCTTTCCTACCCAATAAATGCACGTAAAAAAAACAAAACGGTAAAAGCGTCTTCAGAAGCACTCACTCACATCATGTTCCACCTCAAGGCGCCCGAAAGAACATTTTATAACTATATTCTTTGTCTGCGTTTTTTTAAGAGACTTCGTTAATTTCATATAACGTTACAAATCTTGACACACTGACCCAGACGAACCTCTTATCTACGAAGATATGTAGGCATAGAAAATGCTGGGTCTAAGAGTACCTTACCTGCACTTAATAGAAAATAAATAAATCTTTCCATCGATCTCGAAGTAAAAGTTAATCTTGGTGTAGTAATTAACGCGTCTATTTTACAAAGATTAAGAGTAAGATAAATTTTCATTGAGCGTCTAATTAAAGTGTATATCTTATACAAATTAAATACAGTAACAAGCATAAGCTTGATTGCCTGATATATAAAGTCAGATGAGTATAATAGCTGAAACTTAAAATGAAATTTTGATCGCATATTCTTTCATCTATGTTATTCAGACAGATATATTTTACGCTCTCGCACGCCGATTGAACCCTTTGGAGACATAGTAGACTTTAAAAACAGTAACTACCCCCTCATTTACGCATTGTTAATTCAGTAATGAATTAGAACACTCTCGGTTACTGGCGTGTGTTTACATTGTATATAACACGCTAAAGTCCGCTTGCCTTTACCGGGCGGCCATATTTCAGAGGTAGAATCGATGACTGATGACGATTCGGTCATGTTTCAATCTTGGCTAGAAGTAATTGGATGTCTAACCGTACTGATGAACTGCGAAACAGGATTGTCTGCGAAAATACTGGGAATTAAAAGAAAATAACATAACTCCACAGATAAATTGGAGACTGATAGGCAAAGCAAGGACCCCAAATAGCTTAAGAGAGAGATGCAATTTATTTTTAACAGAAAAAATTAATATTTTGAAATTTCAATATCAGAATGTCTTTCTGAATAAACGTAGAGATATCATTAGTATATGTCGTCACAGAAATAAATTCTTATTCTTTCATTTAGTCACAATTTTTTTTAATTTGGCTAAGTAGTAGTCTTTTCCGTCCTACTTACCACTACTAACCTAATGGTCAAGTCACATACCTCCCACTACCATAGAAGAAATTACTACTAAGATTCCGCTAGCTTAACCCTATAATAGCCAATATTCCCACACCCCTTCCTTTACTAGCCCATACCTCGGGCATTAGAATTTTTCCTCATCATTTGTTTAAACGGGGTTGACAATGCATGTCTTAAACTGACATGCTGAAAATGGCTATTTCGCCTCTAAATTTTGACTGAATTAACACACACACACACACACACACACACACACACACACACACACACACATATATATATATATATATATATATATATATATGTGATAAAATAAAGAACAAATAAGTAACGTATATCAATTTGTGGTGCAATAGAAATCGACTAGGAACGATAAATCGGAGAGCTGAGTTCGAATTCCAGTTGAATTGATTGCAGTCACTTACGCACAAACATGTCTCTTCTCTAACTATGGGCTAAATAACGTGATAGAATGGGTTCTATAGATTTGGTTGGCAACCAATTTACCGCAGAAAGTAATGGCAACCTATTGCTCGAAAATCTTTTATCCAAACATGTGCAGGCATTATCGAGACATTGTCACACAAGTGTGTGTCACGTATGGCTGATAGTAATCTAATGTGTTTCACTTTTATTAAAGATTATCAGAGATTGACAGAAAACAGACAAAAAGACGGAACTCTAGTATTTTCAATTTTTTTTTTTTTTTGCAGTCAGTTTTCATTGGTCAGTCACGTGTCACGTGCTTTATAACCGTAGATAATTCTATATGTATATAGGTTTGTGAAGATTCTTGACTTCTAAGTGGGAATCGGATGGTAATATGTATTCGTAACTGTCTATGTGCGTCTCTCTAGTGGGTGTCACATCATTCTAATTTATGGTTGATCTCTTTAAGCATGTATTCTTTTTATTGAATAAAACTCTAGAAGAAACCAGAAACACAAACCTAAACAGAAAACACGCGGTAAATCTCTATTTATATTAAAAAAATAACGGAAAAAAGAGTGAACCGGGCGATAATTATTAGTGTTATTATTAGTGAATATATGGTATAACTATTCAGGGAAAGTAAGTTGCTCTGCCTCAAAGTGAACTAGTAAATCACTTTTAAAAATGACACGACATGTTGAAATTTTTAGGGAATTCTTCAAAATCTAGAGGGTGGTCTCTAACTTTTATTTGGCCTATAGTACACATGTGCGTTGTGGTGCAGCGGATATCGGCTCGGAACGAGAAATTGGGTGAGTCGAGTTCGAATTTCCAACTGAATTCATTGCATTCACTTATGCACAAATACCCCTGGGAAAGGTATTAATCCGTCTCATCCCTCCAGTTATGGGTTAAATAACAGGACAGATTGGGTTCTATAGCCTTGGCCGGCAACCAGTCTACCGCAGAAAGCAATGGCAACCTACTGCGGGATGATATTCTGCCCAGTCAGTCATGTCTCTTTCGAGACATGATCGCCCAAGTGTGTATCACGCGTGGCACTTAACTGACTGACTGATAATACACACATACGCACACACAGACACACGCGCGCACATACACACACATACATATATATGAGTGTATTGTTAATGATTTACTATGTGAGTATATGTATATGTGTATATGTATATATATATGAATATGTATGGGTATGTATGTGTATGCATATGTATATATATTATTTGCCAAATTCTCAGTTTAAACCAACTATAATATTTCCCCCATTTTTATTCTATTAGCAGATTTCAAACCTTCTACAATAGTCAGACCAGATTAATTTAAACAAATTTTTTTGATAAAAGTTTCTGAAAAGTTTTTTGATAAATTTTTAACAGAGCTAAATATTACAATCCACCCACGTCTATTGAACAGGTGAAGAGGCTCATCCCTTGTTCCCTGTTTAGGATGTGGTTTCCAGTTTTCTCGTTTCCAATCTTCTCATTCTTTTTTTTTTTCAATTGGAATAGATAGACTAAACTATCGCCCGGTTTACCCTCCACCCATGTCTATTGAACAGGTGAAGAGGCTCGTTGTGGTGCATTGGATATCAGCTCGGAACGAGAAATCGGGGAGCCGAGTTCGAATTCCAGCTGAATTCATCGCATTCACTTACGCGCAAATACTCTTGGGAAAGTTATTAATCCATCTATTCCTTCCAGTTATGGGTTAAATAACATGACAGATTGGGTTCTATAGCCTTGGTCGGCAACTAGTCTACCGGCAGAAAGCAATGGCAACCTACTGCGGGATAATATTCTGCCCAGTCAGTCATGTCTCTTTCGAGACATGATCACCCAAGCGTGTATCACGTATTGCACTTAACTGACTGACTGAAGAGGCTCATCCCTTGTTCCCTGTTTAGGATGTGATTTCCGGCTTTCTCTTTTCCAATCTTCTCACTCTTTTTTTTTCCAATTGGAGTAGATAGACTAAACTATCGCCCAGTTCACACTCCACGCACGTCTATTGAACAGGTGAAGAGGCTCATCTCTTGTTTCTTGTTTAGGATGTGGCTTCCGGCTTTATCTTTTCCAATCTTCTCACTCTTTTTTTTTAAATGGAGTACATAGACTAAACTATCGCCCAGTTCACACTCCACCCACGTCTATTAAACAGGTGAAGAGGCTCATCCCTTGTTCCCTGTTTAGGATGTGGTTTCTGGCTTTCTCTTTTCCAATCTTTTCACTCTTACGTAGACCCCTGCACATCAGTGGCGTTACCGCCTTGCTCGGGGGGATATGATTAAAAAAAAGTTATCTCCATTCTCTACTTCTCCCTTTTCTATTTTTATGTAGCTATCACTTCCATTCACCCCCTGAAGCCATCTATCGTTGCCGGAGCTATAGAAGATTTTTCCCCTTCTTTATTTTTTTTTGTATGTCTTATTTCCCCTTTAACTCTTCCCCTGTCTACTCAAATGTTTTTTTCTTTTTCCTTTCTTCCCACTACTTCCATTCTAGTGATACGGTTTAATTCTTTATTTTTTAATACAGACGTTAATTAATTTTTGATTTTTCAATACAATCTTAGGCTAAAAGTCTTCTTCTGTAATCAAGTCTTGAATCCCCTTCTCTGTCTTTTTTCCGTAATCCCTATATTAATGTCTAGACGATAAATTTTAACTTAATTTATTTTCTTTTTAACTCCCAGCCACCTTTTTTTATGTAAACTTCCTGTGTATGGAAATGTTTTTGAGTAACTTCCGATTATAAGAATTTTGCACAACCAAAACAATAATAACTTGTTGTGTGTTTGAGTTGTTTAACAGCATATCAAACTCTGTGGGTTATTTAATGCCCAAAATGTGGGGTTTTAAGGTATTTTTTTTAATGTTCAGTTATAGTGTGAAGAATGATTTAGTCAGATTTTGATGAAAAAGTTTTTTTAATTTTTAATTTTTTTATTTTAGAAAACTGAAGGTGTCTTTTAGTTTTAGATTAAAAAATGTATTGCTGGTAATAATTTTTCCTTCAAAAACGTATTATGGCAATATTTTTTTTCTTCAAAAATGTGTTAATGGTAATATTTTTCTTTCAAAAATGTATATTTTTTTTTAAAAAAAAGTCTATTTTTATGTATATATTTTTCTAAAAATCTACTTTTATACTTTCATAGTGTTTTGACCCCAGTTTTGGGGTTAACTATTTCACCATAGCTAACAGTTGGTACCCCTCCTGGTGAGGGTGAACCTGGGTACAAGAGCAATTAAGAGATGGTTCCATGCTACTCACAACCTCCCAGTCCAAGGTGTTGCTGACGGATGTAGTTTACCGTCATACCCAGGATACCAATAATACCTTAACATCAATAAATTAAAACAAACTATCCTGATAATGACTTAAGAAATTCGAAAGCTTGTACTATTTTACTTTTCATCTGAAAGGAACTTCAAACATTTCCTGTCGGAATTTCCTCCTTGTCTGAGAAGGATTATTCGTAATATGGAAAAGTCTATCAGCAAAATTTATCGACACAAAATAGCTGCTGGCTTAATATTTGTGTTAAAACATTCGTGCATAAATACGCAGAATATATATATATATATATATATATATATATATATAAGGTTCATTGAATGCTAGTGATAATAAAATACTACTCAATGTAAAATAACCGATCTAATAAGTATATATTAATAAATACAAATATTATTCCTGAGTAGACTCAGCACTTGTACATTGCTTTGTGCATAAAACTCTCTGAGTCGTGATCCCGTGAGAATATATATATATTTATTAATATATATATATATATATATATATGTGTGTGTGTGTGTGTGTGTGTGTGTGTGTGTGTGTGTGTGTGTGTGTGCACACACTGGTAATATATGTAGAACCCAGTCATAAAGCTGGAAGACATAGAAATACCGGTCATTAATGAGTACAAATTCTTGGGAGTTATATTTGACAGGGAATTATCTTTCATACCTCATATAAGATATTTAAAATCTAAAACAGCCCGTGCTCAACAACTCTTATGAGTAGTCGCCCATATAAAATGGGGAGCTGATCGTCAAGCGCTCATCAAGTTATACAGAGCTCTAATCCAATCCCAATTAGATTACTGTATATTTATTTACAAATCTGCCAGGAAATCTTACCTTAAGAAGCTTGACCCACTTCACCATGAAGGACTAAGACAGGTCATAGGAGCCTTCAGAACTTCTCCAGCTGAAAGTTTATACACTGAAACCCATGAAGCTCCTCTACAACTTAGATGCATAAAGCTGGCTCTCCAAAATTACTTAAAATTGAAGTCATGTCCAACCAACCCAGCTTATGACTGCATTTTCAATTCTAAACATAAGCAACAGTTTCAACAAAAAGAAAATTCAATCAAACCATTTGGCCTTCGAATGGAGACTACTCTCGATGAATCCAAAATCCCTATTAAAAGGATACATAAAAGCACACTCACACAAGTTCCACCTTGGATCATCAAAGAACCTCAAGTAATCCTTCAATTAAACAAACTACCAAAATAAAAAACACACCCCAGTACCTTTCTGGAAAAATTTCATACTATCCTCTGAAACCATCTGCATCACCAATATATATTTACGGATAGATCCAAGGATGGCAATAGATCAGCATGTGCTGCCGTACTTAATAAAATCATATACCAAAAATCTCTTCCTATGGAAAGTTCCATTTTTACAGCAGAAGTCTGTGCAATTGAAATTGCTCTCAACATAATTTCCAACGACAAACACAACAAATTTATCATATTTTCAAGATTCACTCTCGGTATTAACATCAGTGAAAAACAAACAACTAGAAAACCCATTAATAGTTAAATTGCTGAGTAGACTAGACTCTGTCTAGTCACAAAGATATAATTATGTGCTGGATACCAAACCACATTGGAGTGTATGAAAATGAAAGAGCTGATTCGGCAGCAAAATTGGCCTTAGATCTCAGTCCGGACAATATCAGTATTACATATACGGACTTGAAATCTCAAATATATAAATTCTTTCTGACAAAATGGCAACAACGTTGAAACAGCAACACTAACAACAAACTCTTCCAAATAAAGCCTACACTGGGAGAATGGAGATCAACCTTCAGAAAATCAAGGAAAGAACAAGTCATTATATCACGTTTGCGTATTGGTCACTCAAAACTCACTCATTCTTTTATACTCACGCAGGAACAACCACCACAGTGTTTGACATGTCAAACACCTTACACGATCAAACATATTCTTATGGAATGTGGTGCGCTAGCTAGAACCAGAGAGCGGTATTTTAAAATAGATAATATGAGAAATTTGTTTGAGAAGGTGGACATGGGTGATGTTCTCTCTTTCTTGAGAGAGACAGGATTATATCCAAAAATATAATACCTCGTCATAACATCGCCCGGTTCACACTCCACCCACGTATATTGAACAGGTGAAGAGGCTCATCCCTTGTTTTCTGCTTAGGATGCGGTTTCCGGTTTTCTCTTTTCCAATCTATTCACTCTTTTCTTTTTTAATTTTTTTTCAATTGGAGTAGAGAGACTAAACTATTGCCCGGTTCACACTCCACCCACGTATATTGAACAGGTGAAGAGGCTCATCCCTTGTTTCCTGTTTAGGATGCGGTTTCCGGTTTTCTCTTTTCCAATCTTTTCACTCTTTTCTTTTTTTCTTTTTTTTCAATTGGAGTAGATAGACTAAACTATCGTCCGGTTCACACTCTACCCATGTCTATTGAACAGGTGAAGAGGCTCATCCCTTGTTTCCTGTTTAGGATGCGGTTTCCGGTTTTCTCTTTTTCAATCTTTTTACTCTTATGTAGCCCCCTGCGCATCAGTGGCGTTATCGCCTTGCTTTGGGTGATATGATTAAAAAAAACAAAAAAAAAAAAAGAACTGATCACGACCATATTCTAAAAAATTAATTAACTGAATTTCGAGCTGAAATTTTTACGTTCTTAAAGTGGAATTATTTGATTAATAGATTAGGGTTGGCTTAAGTGCATTGACAATGATGAAGATTATGTTAAAAAATAAATATTTTGTTTAAAGTAAATTATTATCCACTATGAGATTACTGGCATATTGATAATATCAGTTTATCCATCGAGCTATCCACCCATCCACTCATACACAAATTAATATATCTATATTGGAAGACAGAGAGTTAAAGCAAAAGAGAGAGAGACAGAGAGAGAGAGAGAGGGAGCGGAAGAGAGATAGAGAGGAGGTACGGAAGAGTGAGCGTTGCAATTTTGTACATGAACTAGAATTAAACTTTTTAGAAAGACAATTCAGAGTATATATAAGTGAAAAAAAATCTCTGCCCACAATTTCTTTCGAGCACGTGTTACTTTTATTATAAGAGCCATTAAATTATTGAGAAAACGAGAGCTGCTCCTTGATTTTGTAATTGATTCCTTGATCGATATCAGCAATCAGACGAATGCATCTTCTGCTAACCCAATGTCGACGTGATAGCGATCAATTTTTAGAATCAGAAATCTATATAGAACAGGATACTGGCAAGGTGGAATTCGGCTCGTGCTAGATTTTATTTCTATTTCATCAGAAAAAATAGACAAAAATCCCCTTTATTTCTCTTAGAAAGTTCAAAAGAACAAACATGTATGTAGGTCTATTTCTGTTCATCCAGCTCTTCCAAATGTACTTCTATTATCTCTCCCACTCACTTTCTCAACACACACACACACACACACACACACACACACACACACACACACACACACACATTCACGCACGCACGCGCACACACTAGTCCTGGGTATGACGATCAACTACATCCGGCAGCAATGGTTCCGATCGGGAGACTGGAGGTTTTGTGACGTATGGAACCACCTCTTAATTGCTAATGTCCCCAGATCCATCTTGAAACACCCAAACAAAACCAAAACACTACTGAATTAGTATAAATACCAGCAATATATTTTTATATAAAAAATCACAAAAATCCCTATTATAGCAAAATTTTCAGCAATATCTATTTACAGTCAAAAATATATTTTTAGAACAAAATGAGTGATATAATCATATTTATAATAAAATTATATGTTTAGTAGAATTACCAACATTATATTTTATAGAAAAAGTACCAACAATACATTTTATCTGTGTTTTATCTTGCATACGTTCAAAATATATTTAGTTGAAGCGATAAAATTGTGATCAAATTATTTATATTTCAGCTTTAAATTAATGCATAGACGTTGGTATGCCGCTAAACAAAATCAACCAACCCACCAAAGAAGAAACACGAAAGAACTTTCATGGCATTAATGCATAAAATATACTACAATGCCTGAAAGAAGTCAAACTGCATTCCAAAATAAAACTTCAGTAAAACTACAACATAAATCACACATATCCCCGCTTTTAGTAATCATGTCTAGACAAACATGTATATGCACAAAAGACGAGCATCATCTACCATGTATTCAGTGGTGAAAACAAAACAACATATTTTTATTGTTTCGACGCTTTTATTAAATTTCGGTATGAAATAACCCATCAAGATTTGATATACTGTTAAACAAAACAAAAAAAAACATTTAAATCACGCACGCACACACATACACATATATAAAATAATAATAGTATAAACTAATGAATATATAATATTAGCTATGGTATAAACTAATGAATATATATATATATATATATATATATATATATATATATATATATTAAACAGTTAATTTTTATTTTTTATAAAGTGCTCAATATATGTGTAGAACATTTATAGAGATATAGTTATAGTGTTATAGTAATAGTATATGGGACTGCAACTCAAAAAGCATTTTATTTTATTTTTTCTTGTGTACGTATTTTTGAAATTTATATCACTATATATATGACCCCGTAACTGAACAATATTTCACTGCTTGATAATGGTGCTTCTGGTACCAAAACCTGAAAGATTTTGAGTTGCAGTCCCATACGTTATTATCATATTATAACTAATAATAACTCTCTCTCTCTCTCTCTCTCTCTCTCTCTCTATATATATATATATATATATATATATATATATATATATATATATATATGTTTTTAAAAAAACAGACGTCATATTATTTAAACCCGAGGAACCATTCGGCCAACTTTTATCAAGGGTTCACGTTGGCTTTAATTTTAAGGGAAATAAGGAAAAGGACAAGGCAAAATAAATTACTTACAATGCTGGGAGACGATGGAACTCGTTTAAAAATAAATTTATTGAAAAAAAAAACACATAAAATGTAAGGGGAGGTGTACACATGTAATTCCACAAGAGTGTTTAAAAGTGAAAAAATGTTACACTCACAAACTCACCAGCAATTGTAAGGAGCGTAAAAACCGCTCTTTCTGTCTGCACAGGCTCGGTTGATGAATTTTCAAGCAAATTGCTTCCAAAATACGAAAATGGTGTGTAGACCGAGCGCTGTGCAAGACAGTAAACCAGCTGTCCTCATATGCCGAGGCACACACTTGATTGTCCAAAAGATGTCGGCCAATAGCGGAATCCAGAACAGATTGTGTTGTTCTTATAGGTCTGAGAGAGACACTGGAACGTATATTAGCGGGGACATGTTGTGAAACCCGCGTCTCCAACCTCAGATCGGTACGTCCTATGTATGCCGCATCACAACAGCATTTAAATTGATAAACAATTGAACTTTTTCGAAAATAGGACAACCTATCTTTACTGAAGGAAGGAAACACAGGTCTAGTCTGAAAAACAACACGTAACTGCACCGCAAAATAACAGGACGAAACACATGCCGAAACTCTGTCGGTTATAGTTTGACATCTTCTACCAAGCCAGGGTATTTTCAGATACAAGGGACAGCGGCTAGGTCCTTCAACCTTAGGTTCTTTATAACGTTTGATCCTGCGATCAATTACCCGTTTCACCACATTAACCGGGTACCCGTTGCCTTCGAAAATCTCCTGTAAGCGAATTAATTCGCTTTCTAAACATTCAGAACAAATATTCAAGGCACGGTGAACCAAGGTTTCTATCAGACCTAGTTTACGAGACTTAGGGACAAATGACTTCCAATTAGTATACAAACTAGTGAAGGTTGGTTTGCGAAAAACAGAAGTCACGAAAGTACCGTCCCGCCGCTGAAAAAATGGGAGACATCCATCCCTTTCAATCTCCATAGTAAACTGAAGGGAAGGATGTAAAAAATTTAACTGAACTAAAAAATGTTCAGCATCAATGGCGCTGTCAAATAAAGAGAAGGTATCATCAATATATCGTTGATATATCAAAGGTTCTGCTACCCTCTCAAATAACAGACGCTCATGAAATCCCACAAAAATATTCGCAGGGACAGGACCCAAAGGACTACCCATCGCAACGCCGTCTGTCTGCGCAAACATTGTCCCGTCAAAGCTAAATTCGACCCCCTCAGTTGCCAATCGCATACATTCCAGGAATAACTCCTCGGGCATTGCCACGGCACCTAAATTCCCTCTATATAACATGTCAACACAAATGTTAATAGTATCATTTAATGGAGCATTTGTATATAAACTGACAATGTCAAAGGAGACCATAAATTTATCCCTAGATGAAAAATCTAACTTTCTAATGAAACTAGAAAATTTGAAGGAGTCGATGACATTGTACGCAGACAGAGCAAGAGACACAGGTTGGAGAATCTCAGCCAACCATTTAGCCAACTCATGTTGTGCGGAGCCCACCATAAACAAAATAGGTCTGAGTGGGACTCCGTCTTTATAAACTTTTGGAAGGCCATACATTCTAGGGCGTTGCGAGCCCACAGGTCTGATCCTACTATAGATGTCCTTAGAAATTAATTTGTCCTTATACTGGGACAACAGCCAACGTTGAAGTTTGGCTTCTATTTTGCCGGTGTTATCGTGAGTATCGGCTGGACCGATAACTGTAAATTTAGATGGATCATCTAATATATTATGCATCTTTGCAATATAATCCGATCTATTCAAAATCACGATAACGGCACCCTTGTCTGGCTTGGTGATATAAATGTCACCCCGCGAGCGTAAAGCTTTAATCATTTGAAAATGAATACTGCGCCAGTCGAGAGAATCTTTCTCGCAACCTACCGCAGAGTATTCAGTGGCAAACACAACCTAGTTTTAACCTCAGAACACTTCTCGACGGACTTAGGAACATGATGGACGATTTGAGAGTATAACAACTCAAACTCAGAAAAAAAATCAGTTCCTTATTAACAGCATATATATATATATAGCTTTCTTTTGTGTTGCTTTTATTCTTTCTGTCTGTTTACGTCTATAAATGTTTCTCTCTTATATATATATATATATATATATATATATATATATATATATATATATATATATTAAATATGCTTCATTCGTTTTTAGACCGACAATGAAGATCTTATTATTTTTTTATATAATTTTTCAGTATTCCTACATGTTTCTTTTTTGTTGGAGATAGGCTGAAAGCGCTTGGAACGTCGAAAATTATGGAACATTTTTACATTCCTTATCGCCAGCAAAATGGTAACATGTAAGAATACTGGATGAATTAAATAATAATGCACGTTAATAGTTTTTACGTTATTCGGACTATTGTCCTCATTTTGGTTGTCATTTGTGTGACGTTTCGGCCGTTGTACGCTCCGGCCTTCTTCAGGTGCTAGGAATTTCGAACCGAACTCTTTATTACAATGACTGGAGTATATAATCTCCATTCCTTTTGCGCAGAGCCTCTTTTTGGTAGTCATGAGTTATCTCCCACTAACCCTGGAAGTTACTTGTTCACCACTGCTGTAGCCTGGCATTGAACTCACATCTCTTTGGGTTAAGTCACAGGAACTAACCTACGTTTATATCCACTGGGCCATGTGTCCTTAAGGTTGGTTAGTTCCTGTGACTTGACCCAGCGTTGTGTGTTCAATACCAGGCTAAAGCAGTGGTGAACAAGTAGTCCGAATAATGTAAATACTGTAAATACTACCTCATGTCAGAAATATAGACATAAGTCATCACCTTGCCAACAGACGTTGCATGGTTGAACATCTATGGTGTAGAGAACCATAGTGTTCTAAATGTTTGCTTTGAAATTTCATTCAAGTTCGAAGTGGCGTGGTAAACCCATATTTCAACTTGAGTTACTGATTTTCAGTGGAAATTCCCAAGGTAAACCTGGAAGTGAATCTGAAGTGTTCTAAAAATAAGGTTGGGCACAATCTGTGAGAAAAAAAAACACTATAATGCAATTAACTCAGCCAAAATTATGGAAACGGCATACTATACTGCTTAGCATTCAGACCGGAAGCTTCAATACGAACATTTCAGAGTGTTTGGGTGTCAATCTGAGGACAGTACAGAGGATTCAGAAATAATTGGATGATATATCCAGTCAACAATATATTGTTTGAAGTGACTACTATTGATGCGATGTTATGCCTCTATTCATCTTCTCACAGGGCCTCAGAATCGACAGGAAGGCCTGCACCAAGTGCCTCGAGAAGATTGTACTGACCTGTTCCAAGGGAGTGGCTGCTTGAAGACATAGGGCTGCGACGACTCTGTGCCATGCCACACAAGCAGGAGAACCTAGTCATAGCTGCCAGAAAATCTCTGATATCGCATAACTCCTTACATCTGGTCACCTAAAACCCCCAGACAGCAATCAAAATGTTGGGTGCAGTAGAGCGGGAAACCAGTAAAACTTCTTGGAAAACCAAAGATGAACTGAAGGCAAGGATTATTGGAGGCAAGGATGGTTGGTAGCATCCATCAACTTAAACAAGCATACCGTAAAAAGATTTGCAGGAAATTCCGAAGTCGTCTGGAGGCGGTAGTTAAAGCCAATGGCCATTTTATTGAATAAATGTACTCTTTAGTATTTCAAAATATTTTTGTGTAATTTTGATAAATGTATTTGTTTAAATGATATATCAGTTTTATTTTCTTTTTGCTCAATTTAGACAGCAATTCATCTATCGCAGCCTATACTTTATATTTAACATCTTAGAATTTTATATATTTTTGGTTTACTGTACACCAAAGTGTTTATAAATATGACGAAAAGTTTAATTTTTGATTATCAGACGATCGAATTTTATCAGACCAAAGCCTATAGAATCATCATACCGTCGAAGTTTATCCGACTGTCAAAATTTATCAGACCAAAGTCTATAGAATCATCATACCGTCGAAGTTTATCCGACTGTCAAAATCTATCAGACCAAAGTCTATAGAATCATCATACCGTCGAAGTTTATCCGACTGTCAAAATCTATCAGACCAAAGTCTATAGAATCATCATACCGTCGAAGTTTATCCGACTGTCAAAATCTATCAGACCAAATTCTAAAGAATCATCATACCGTCGAAGTTTATCCGACTGTCAAAATCTATCAGACCAAAGTCTATAGAATCATCATACCGTCGAAGTTTATCCGACTGTCAAAATTTATCAGACCAAAGTCTATAGAATCATCATACCGTCGAAGTTTATCCGACTGTCAAAATCTATCAGACCAAAGTCTGTAGAATCATCATGTCTACTGAAGTTTATCCGACTGTCAAAATTTATCAGACCAACGTCTATAGAATCAATACACCGTCGAAGTTTATCCGACTGTCAAAATTTATCAGACCAAAGTCTATAGAATCATCATACCGTCGAAGTTTATCCGACTGTCAAAATCTATCAGACCAAAGTCTAGAGACCTCATCATACCGTCGAAGTTTATCCGACTGTCAAAATCAGACCAAAGTCTATAGAATCATCATACCGTCGAAGTTTATCCGACTGTCAAAATCTATCAGACCAAAGTCTATAGAATCATACTACCAGTTTATCCGACTGTCAAAATTTATCAGACCAAAGTCTATAGAATTCATCATACCGTCGAAGTTTATCCGACTGTCAAATTTATCAGACCAAAGTCTATAGAATCATCATACCGTCGAAGTTTATCCGACTGTCAAAATCTATCAACGTTCAGAATCATCATACCGTCGAAGTTTATCCGACTGTCAAAATCTATCAGACCAAAGTCTATAGAATCATCATACCGTCGAAGTTTATCCGACTGTCAAAATCTATCAGACCAAAGTCTATAGAATCATCATACCGTCGAAGTTTATCCGACTGTCAAAATTTATCAGACCAAAGTCTATAGAATCATCATATCGTCGAAGTTTATCCGACTGTCAAAATTTATCAGACCAAAGTCTATTGAATCATCATACCGTCGAAGTTTATCCGACTGTCAAAATCTATCAGACCAAAGTCTATAGAATCACCACATCGTCGAAGTTTATCCGACTGTCAAAATCTATCAGACCAAAGTCTAGAACCTATCATACCGTCGAAGTTTATCCGACTGTCAAAATTTATCAGACCAAAGTCTATAGAATCATCATACCGTCGAAGTTTATCCGACTGTCAAAATTTATCAGACCAAAGTCTATAGAATCATCATACCGTCGAAGTTTATCCGACTGTCAAAATCTATCAGACCAAAGTCTATAGAATCATCATACCGTCGAAGTTTATCCGACTGTCAAAATCTATCAGACTAAAGTCTATAGAATCATCATATTGTCGAAGTTTATCCGACTGTCAAAATCTATCAGACCAAAGTCTATAGAATCATCATACCGTCGAAGTTTATCCGACTGTCAAAATTTATCAGACCAAAGTCTATAGAATCATCATACCGTCGAAGTTTATCCGACTGTCAAAATTTATCGACCAAAGTCTATAGAATCATCATACCGTCGAAGTTTATCCGACTGTCAAAATTTATCAGACCAAAGTCTATAGAATCATCATACCGTCGAAGTTTATCCGACTGTCAAAATTTATCAGACCAAAGTCTATAGAATCATCATACCGTCGAAGCTTATCCGACTGTCAAAATCTATCAGACCAAAGTGTATAGAAACATCTTACCATCAAAGTTTATTCGACCATCAAAATTTATCCGACTATCAAAGTTTATTAGACCAAAGTCTGTAAGAACATCATACCATCAAAGTTTATTTGACCATCAAAATTTATCTGGATGTCAATGTTTCAAACCAAAGTTAATCTGAACATCACACTACCAAACCATATCATTCCAACAAAATTTATCAGACTAAAGGTTATTTGGACATCAAAGTTTATCCGAAAATATTGTAGGTTGTTATTAGCGGTTACAGGAAACTTTTAAATGATTACTTCGGTCTCAAGTATGGTATTTTCTGGTCGCTTTTGCAGTTAACGCAACTTTCTTTAAGTGGCGTCTTATAGTTTTAGTGGCGATATCGATTACATCTACTTGTAATGTTGCCTGAAGATCAGATGATGTAACGCGAGGGTTTTTCTTGGCCTCTCGTACAATCACCCTTAGTGTCTGTTGTCTTATTTTGGTTGGCCGTTCTGATCTTGGCTTGGTGTTAATAGATCCACTTGATTTCCACTTATCACGAATCGATCTTAAGCTACGAATTGCCATTAGGATTGACTTGAATTCCTTGGCTACTCTGAGCCGTAAGTCATAAGATCTTTATTTTGGATTTATCTGGAAATCCTGGACAATGCATCAGTGTGAACATTTTAAGCATGTTCAAAAGCAGAGGAAGGTAGCAATGCCAATTAACTATGAATGTGTTTTTATGGTTTTATTTTCATATAAGCTAAACCTAAGATAAAAGATAAGAGCAAGATTTTTGAGAGAATTATTAGCTGTTTCCTCACAGGTTATGCTTCCCAGAGCGTGCCAGGATGATTATATATATATATATATATATATATATATATATATATATATATATATACAGTGAGTCTGGCTCACTAGGTATTTTTTTCTTTATTTCGCTAAGTATTGAGCTCTTTTTGTTAGTTGATTACTTGTGTCGGGTTTTTTTTTGTTTGGGCTACGTGCTGACTCAGTCCAAACTCTTTTGACTGATGTTCATGTACTTTCTTTTTTAAAACTGCATTTTCCCTTCTTCGTAGATTCGTGGAAGGTTTTTCGACACGGGTATAGTTATAATATCATTTATATATATATATATATATATATTGTTAAATAGCAAACACGGGGCGAGAGCTTGCATAACTGGTAGTTAAGCGAATGAACTGACCCGACGCTGCCTCGTTATTGTCTCTCTACTGAACTGAACCGATATTATTGCCTCACTATTGCCTTTCTCTTCATGAGCATGACAGAAGTGATATATATATATATATATATATATATATAAAATAAAATAAATTTCGAAGTTCAAAACCGTTGAATGATCATTTCAACATGAAATCCCTAAGAGAGATTTTCACATCTCATTGGCAACTATCATTACTCAAAATGAAATAAAAAAAAAAGATTTAACCGGAGGAAGTTCAAAAATTTACGTCACAAAAAAAAAAAGATAGCAATCAATGTCTATTTTTAGATTTTGGACAACATAACTTTAGATTGAGTTGTAAATGAAAATTTTATAAATTTGGCTTTGTCTAGGTGGGTAACGGAAGAAATAGGAAGTGGTCATTGACTGAGAAGTGAGCTAAACAAAATGGAAAGAGAGGGAGGAAAAAGGAAAAAGAAAAGAAAATTTTCTTTTCTGTAGAGACGCTAGGGACGTGTTGACAAAACTAGCGTTTATAAATGGTTTAAAGTATTAGAAAAAAATTTTTTAGAAAAAACTTTATGTGGGGGAAAAAAGCTAACATATGATTTATTTAAATTTAATTAAATTAATCTAATTAATTATAAAACCTAGTTTTAAATTAAAGATAAAATTAATGAAATTTTAAGAAAATATTTTTTTAAAAAGTATTAGGCGCTGGGAAAAAATATATATACAAACTTGCAGAAAAAATTTGGGCTTAAGTTAGTATACGTATCCTTACTTCATAAAAGGAAGATATTAATAAGAGAAAGGAAGAGGAAGGTAGAGGAGTTCAAATTTACTATTTAAAAAATTTAATTAATTAATCAATCAATCAAAAACAATTTAATTTATATTTTCTCTCCTAAAAACTGAATTTAGAATTTAAATTTTAAATGTTCACAAATTTCGCCTTATGGCGGCACTTACTAATGAATTCTTTTCTAAAATTCAAGAGTAGATGCTGGTTTGGGTACTTTAATATTAGTATATATATATATATATATATATATGTATATATATATATATATATAACGGTCTTCATTATAATAGTTAGGTACCTCCACGCAGTTGCCGAAAAACAGTATAGCATGTTGTTTAAAGGGCTAAAACTTAATAAAAACGAAGTTTTATCATAAAAATATTCATGTTATTATTAAGAGGAAAGATCAAATTTTGTTGTCATTAATTTAAAAATCTTTTTAATTCTTTCTAACACGTTCTGTTAAAATTACTTTTTTTGTTTTTTGTCAGCGATTCACGTCATGTTTACCTAATATGACTATTAAGGAAAACATAATATTAAGCAAATCGTTTTTTGGTGGTGAAAGACACATTAATTTGAAAATTCTTGCAAAAAAAAAAAAAGATTAATGAAACGTTCAGGACTTATTTACTTATATACTTCCAGATTGATTGATAACAGAGACTGACATCGCCCACTTGAAAGGTCAACGAATCAGACCTTTGTGATTAAGAAACACTTTTATTCTAAATTTCATGCCATAAACAAGTAATAATTGTTTCAAATCAGATTAATTTAAATTTGATAATTTTTCAAAAATAACGAGTGAGATATAATGTATATTTTAATTTCAAAGATTTTTAAAACCGAGAGTTAACTTCTGTTTACAAATGTGTTGATCATTCAAAAAATGGCTGAAAATTTTAAAATTTTAAAAAACTTCAAAATTTTAGAATCCAGTAAATATAATTTCTGTTTGAAATACACCAGAATATTTTGCTTACTGTAAATAGTAAATTTAATATTTAGCTTTTGATTAAGCTAAAATTAAGGTTTCAAGAATTTTTTTTTAAATTTAATTTAAAACTTAGGTATTGAAAATGAAATGCAGGTACCTAATAGAGAGTATTAACTTCCTTTTAAATTGATAAAACAAAATTACTTAAATTTTTGATACGTTCAAAGATGTGAGATATTGCTAAAGTATAATTTCTTGGAAATATGAAGATGTTACAAGATCAAAAACCGTAAGTGATTCAATTCACTTTATTAGTAAATTGTATTCCAAGAGAATTTTCTATACCAAATATTTAACATTTTTTACTTGTTTCCTACTTTTCGCTAGTGAAATCTTCTTCCGGCTTTTTGCTTTTCATTTTTATAAAACAAAGGCAATGGTAAAAAATAAATGAGTAACGGATTTATGAAACTAGAAACTATATTCGAAATGACAACTTAGAATTTTGTCTTCTCTCCTCTGCGCACTGGTAGCGGCCACGTTTTCCTTGGGGCAAAATGATTTAAAAAAATGAAGAGAAAATGATAATATTAATGTTACATCTGATTTTGTGCTTCTCTTACGTGCTTAAAATCTTGATAAAATTTAAAGAAATGGTAATGTTATCGGTCTTGGCCTGGCATCTCGGCTTCAGCCACCTTCCAGCCACCGTAAAGTAGATTCTCTGTACCTTTGCTATAAATAATTTTATGGTAATTTTTCTGATTATTTTTGGAAATTCGACTTTACTAATTTAAACGCAGTACTAGATTGACATCTATGAGGGTCGGCTGGAAAGTTCATAGGCTCAACAAGATATAAATGTATTACCAGTTTGTAGACTAAACTACATGTGTGCCAGAAAACAACGGCTGGTTGGTCGGCTGTTGTATTTTGCTACACTTGCAATTATTTCAGTCTAACAACTGGTGCGTTTACGGACATTAAATGTATGTACATTAAACATACGTAAATACACGTATCTTGGTCAGCCTATGGACCTTCTAGCCGACCCTCATAGGATTCATCATTTTACAGTAGAAATGGCTGGTCGCAACAGTTATTTCTCTCGCTTGTAAAAATCTTTCGGCATCTTGCTTTCCAGTAAAATTTTATCTTCAAAAACTGAAATCATCCAAAATTAATGGTTTTTTTTTTTTTTTTTTGCTTTCTTAATATCTGTTCTCTTATATTGTTCTCTCTCCTTAATAATGTGTTTTTTCTCATATTCTCTCACATTCAGTAAATCTTTGCTTCTGAGTAGGTTGTGTTGTCTTACCTGGGGGTTAATGATTTTTTTTAATTATAGACTTATGTGTTCACAATAAAAAAAAGACAAATCTACAATTATTTACTTATTTTTAGTAAATAACAATTGTTGGAGAGCCTCTCAAGCTACAGGGTTAAAACTGAAAACTTAATAATTAATGCCATACGAACTACGATTGAAAGTGAAGACTATAGAAACTGGAAATGATGAGGATAAGTAGGATAGATAATTATTAACTATTGAGCTAAATGAATTAAGATTATGCAAAATTCTTTTCCACAATGTAGCAGTTCTTGGAGTAAAAAAGCTAAGTGGAACCTCATTTTTAGATTTTAGACATCGGGGAAATAAGGATGATTCAACTCCGTGGAAGAATCATGACATTTCGTGGAAGTAAAGATCTGATGAACTAGTAGAATTAGAGTATGGAGCTGATTTGAACATTTGACATGGAAATAATGATAGTGTAGAGATTGTGGAAGATTGTAGCGCCAGACGAACGCGTAAATGATTTTAAATTCTGGGGGAAAAGTGAGGAGCGGGCATCTCTAATCCAGCTATGGCAGCAATACTTCCTTTTTTACTTAATCTGATTATTGTAAAGATAAATCATGGCAGAACGAGTCAGCTAAGTCTAAGAGCAATATTGTGAGCTGACAATTTTTTCCTCTTATTTAAAAATGGATTGTAGATGTGAGTTCTACTTCATGAGGCTTAAAGTGAACATAGGACAATAGTTTCTAACTTCAAGCGGAATGACTACATCGAACCAATAGCTACATCTACCGATAAAACGTTTGGATCACTGTGTCGGGCAAGGAAGTTTCTCTCGTCAAAATTCACCTTGCAAATTTATAAATCTACCATTCGTCCGTTCATTGAATATTGTTGCCAGATCTGATTGGGTACACCTGCTATTCATCTCGAGGTTCTCAAGAAAATTTAAAAAAATAATCTGCAATGTAATCACTCCCGATTTAACAGCTCGGCTTCAGTATCACCGACGGAATGTGGCTTCCTGTCTTTTCTACAAATATTTTCACGGCTTCTGTTCCTACGAGCTTCTTTTTCTGGTGTTCCGACCACTCGTGCTACGAAATTGGTAACTAGGACCCACCCTTTTACCGTAAAAATAGTTAAAGGTAACCCCACTTCTATTGTAGAAGCTTCTTTTCTCGCACTTCCCACCTGTGGAATTCTTTTCTGTATATTTTCTTCCCTGGTAGGTACAATCCCCAAAATTTTAAATGCAACGTTAAATGCGATCTTCTATCTCCTTGATTCCTGTCTTGCTCTTATTCTTTTTTTCGACATTCTCTATAATTTGTTCCCCCACTTTTTTTTATCTCTCACTGTAACTCTCTGCGTACCAGTGGCGGTATTGCCTTTCTTTGGGTGATAAGATTATAAAAATAAGTATGAAATCACACAGAGTGCAAACGTTCATCGTGACTGGATAAAAATTGGTGTGTGAACGGTGATGATGAAAGAATATCAGATTAGTTGTTGAGGTATTGAAAGTGACAGTCTAGCCATTTTCCCACTGAGGTGTTAGAGATCGGTCAGATGAGAGATCAGTTTCCGATTATCTTGGCTTTTGGAAGTGCACTCATAAGTAGTGGTATCATCGACAGAGTTATTTTCTGAAAAAGTTCCTTTGGCGTTCGTTAATAAATTTGACTTGATGTAATTAACCTGATTAAACAAGCAAGATAAAATAAATGCATGTTTGGCATGGATCAAATTCAATATTGTTTGTTTAACAGAAGATCAAGTAAAGGCTCAAAAATGGATCTTTGTGTCACAGGTAACATATAGAAGATATTGCCGTACAACAGTATTGATCGTAACTCACAAGATTTTTTAAAATCATTTTACGCCACGCATGTGCGTTGTGGTGCAGTGGATATCGGCTCGGAACAGGAAATCAAGTTCGAATTCCAGTTGAATTCCTTGCAAATTTATAAATCTACCGTTATTCCGTTTATTGAATACAGTTGCCAAATCTGATTGGGTGTGCCTGCTATTCATCTCGGGGTTCTCGAGAAAAAAAACGCAAATACCCTTTGGAAAGGTATAAATCTGTCTCTTTCCTCCAGTTATGGGTTAAATAACAGAATAGATTGGGTTTTATAGCCTTGGCTGGCAACCAGTCTACCACAGAAAGAAATGGCAACCTACGGTGGGATAATCTTCTGCGCAGTCAGTCATGTTTCTTTCTATGATTTATCGTGTATGGCACTTAACTGACTGACGCCAAACAAGTCGATAATGCTACTAGGACGCGAGTTGGGTACAGTAAATGAAAGTGAATTTGAAGACTTTAGTGAGGAGAATTGAAGAAAAGACAATAGAAGAGGTTTCAGGAAAGCAGAAGAAGGCGATTGACGCTGCGTTTAAAACTTTGAATATTGTAGGTGGGAGGGAAGAAAGAAATCGGGAGTTTCACATGCGAGAAGTGCGAGAAAAGAAACTATTAGAATAGAACAGTCGGCTGTATCTTTCTTTTCGTTTCTTTTTTCATTAACACTGTATTGTATTGTATTTCTTCTCTTAACAGTTGAACAGTAAAACGTTGATACCTCGTTGTCAGTCTAGTAACACGCTTAAATCCATGCTGTCGAGACACCGCGGAAAAATTCTCGCCCGAACAATTGTCACGAAAATATTTGTAGAAAAGACAGAGGAGGGACACGTCACGTCGGTGAGAAAGGGATTGAAGTCGAGATGCCAGGATCGATTGCATTAAAGGTCCATCATTGAATTTTGATAAGAATCCCGAAATAGAGAACCGAAGCACCAGATCACATATGGAAGCAATATTCAATGTTCGAACGAATAGCGGATTTTTATTTATGTAAGAACTATTCTTTTGAGAAAAATTGTCTGACACGACGTAGTTAACCAACTTTCCTAGCAATAGACTTAGTAACTGATTTAGTATAATCACTTCAATTCATATGAGTGAAAAATGTGAACCCAAGAAGTCTCTCCTGGAGGTTAGCATCAGCCATACTGATTGGAGGTAGAAAAGATTCTCTTTTCTGTCTGTTGGTCTTTAATGCGTATCTAAAGTAAATATCTCGTTTCATTTCATTTTTTTCTTTCTTTCCTTTTGTGTTTTGCTTATTTTTATTTTTTAATCTTCTTTATTTAATTCGGGTTTTCTTTGGCAATTTTTCTTTCCTCTTTTATATTTTATTCTTTTCTCAGTTTCTTTTTGCCGCTTTCTTTCTTATTCGTTTTTATCTTTTCGTTTCTTTTCACTGATTCCAACTGTTTTGTGTCGAAACGTTACCGCTGTAGTTTTCATTTATTCTTTTCCTTTCGTCTTTCTTTCATTTTTCTTTCTTTAACATATCTTTTTTTATTTTCTTCTGCATTTTCTACTCATTTCTTCTCTTCTCTTTCTTTCTTTGTATTTTCTTTCTTTTCTTCCACCACCTGTTAATGGTAATTTTCGGCTTTTGACACCAATCCCCCTCTCTCTCCATCACTACCTCTCTCTCTCTCTCTCTCTCTCTCTCTCTCTCTCTCTCTACGGTCAACGAAGCTAGAGGCCAACTGAATTAATAACAACTCAATAAAAAGTGAAATGAAATTCGCCATGATGAATTTAATTTCACTTAACGCGGTTATTATTCTGATGGCAGCCGATTGCGTCACTGCTATGATGATTGACATTTTTCCTGAGCTGTTAATTTTGAAAATTTATATTTATTTATTTATTTGTACTATGTTTCGTTGCATATACGTTGGATAAATTTTAAAATATACTCGTGTCAGTTAAGGTTTCAGTTAGCTCCTTTAGGCATCCGAAATGCAATGGCCTTTTTAAGTTTTGTTTGAATTTCTAAGGTATGTTAAAATTCTTTTGTGATTACTAAGGGATCCAGGGAATTTTTTTATTTTTAATTTGTCTTTCTTTATAGCATTACTCTTCAGAAATGAATCGAGTTCTTTCGGTGACTGGCATATGTATACACTGCTTATATACAACACGTTAAAATTTCCCTTCTCTGATTCCATGCGCTTATGGCTTAGGAGTTAGCGACTCCGAATGACACCAAATCGGTCGAGTTTTGATCCTGGCCAAAAGCAAGTAGCCACACTGATGAGCTGTGATACAGCGAAACAGGCTTGTATGTGGATGACAAATATATATATATATATATATATATATATATATATATATATATATATATTGTCATCCACAGACATATCTGTTTCGCCGTATCACAGCTCATCAGTACGGTTAGACTCCGATTGCTATTTTACCCAGGATTGAAACCCGACCGAAATGGCGTCAGTCGGCGACTCTACCCCTGATATATATAGTCATCCGCAGACGCATCTGTTTCGCTGTTTCATAGCTCATCAGTACGGTTAGACTCTGATTACTTTTAACCCAGGATTGAAATATTAATAGACCTACGATGAAGACTGTGCGTCTGAGGTCTCCTCCTGCTTTCATTCTAGCTAGAACGTTACGACTTAAACCCCATTCGTTACCCTGGTTATCCCCTGCTTGTTCGGCCGCTATTACCCACAAGAATAAACATTTCCGTCTTTATCGGAGCCACGTGTTTGACCATAATAGGCGCATTTTTACCTCTGGTCGTAATCACTGTAAGAGGATCTTAAATGATGCTAAGCTATTGTTGCTGAAAGAATTAAACAGCGTATAGCATCCCGCAAGTTCGGCTCTAAAGACTACTGGAAACTCTGTAAAAATGTGTTACAGCAAGCCCTCAATCCCCAATTTAATCAATGAATTTGAGGTTCTCACATCTGTAGCAGACAAAGCTGAATACATTGCTTGCAGTTTCTCCATCAACTCAACATTTGATTCAGCTGGGATGTCCGCACCCGATTTCCCACCAAGAACTGAGGCACAACTGAGTAACGTTCACATTACTCCCTCGCTGGTTTCTAACATAATTTCAAAGCTTGACCCTCATAAGACGAGCAGAGGTGACGGAATCTCATCATTGTCCGCAAGAAATGTGCCCCTGAGTTCTCCGCTGTCCTCTCCAAACTCTGCAACTCTTGCCTCTCTGCTTATTGCTTTCCCACCTGCTAGAAGTTCTCCTAGGTAGTTCCTGTATTTAAGAACGCTGTTAAACACTCAGACCCTTCTAATTTTTGCCGATTTTTGGCAAAGTGCTCAAGGCCATTACCAATGCTAAAGTGGTTCATCATTTCACAGCTTATGGCCTCTTTCCGATAAACAGTATGGTTTCCGCTTCACCAGGTCTATTGCTGATATTTTAATTACGTCTCTATTTATCTTCCCACGGGTCATCAGACACAACACGGAGGTCTGCATCAAGTGCTTTGAGGTGCTGCCCTGTGTCAAGACCATATATACCAGACTCTCGATAAGAACAGCGAAGCTCGAGCTGTTGCACTAGATATCTCCAAAGCATTTGACAGTCTGACATGCTGGCCTTCTACGCAAGCTACGGGGCTATGGTATAACTGGACGATTGTTTGACCTAATCCAGTCTTTCCTTTTAAATCGGGTAATATGTAATATGCAAGATACGATAGATGAATTGTCGTCTAAATTACTCAAAAATGAGAATAACTGTTAAAAATAAATCGCCATTAACCGCGGTCCTCATATGACTTCGGAATCTTCTGTAACTCTTCCGGTAAATCTCCTTGTTCAAGCTGATGAATGCTACCATAATCCTTGTCTTCAGTTCATCTCTTCAGTTCAGCTTTGGTGTTGAAAGAAGTTTTGTTGGTCTCTCGTTCAACATAATAATCTAGTGGGTGCAATCTGGAGTGTAAGGTAAGCAGCCATGATTGGGTTCTCCTGCTTGTGTGTCATGGTGCAATGACATAGAGCCTTTAAGCAACCTGTTTCTTGACACAGGGCAGCACTTCAAAGCACTTGATGAAGACCTCCGTGTTGTGTCGTGTTGTGTCTGATGACCCGTGGAAGATAAATAGAGACGTAACGTTACTATCACAAGTGATCACTCCAAACACATACGTAATCACCATTAGAATCATCCAACTCTTTTTTAATCCTCTTGACACCAAAACAATTTGAAATGTTCGTATTAGCTCGTCTCCTAATCAGTACAGCATGCTGTTTCTAAATTTCTGGCAGAGTGAAAGATGCATGGTTCTCTTTTTTCACAGACGGTGCCCAACTGAATCTACTATACTGAGCAGTCGAATAAAACAACGCGCATGCTCAAAATTAAAAATATAAAATGGGGACAATTTTAATATCGCAACCTTTGGGAAGGGAAATAACCCCCAGAATAACGTCAAAATCAGCAAAAACATTCATTTATTAGTAATCAATTCTGTTTATTTGAATTTGTAGCATATAAATGTAGGGAGAAAATAGCAAATCTTGATAGGGTAACAATGGCGACAAAGTACTGCTCTGGCCACAAATCAGGTTTGTCTCTCGGTCGGTTGGTTTGGGATAGTACGCACCGCAACTGAGGAAAAATTGTGGTGCGTACCACCGATATATTCCACCAATATTCAATATATTCCACCAATATTCCACACAGAAAGATTCTGCTTGATCAGGACAGCATTCGAATAGCTTTTATCTGGGCTCGAACAAAGACCTATGGGTGAGACGCAAATATTTTGATCACGTGGCTAGCCAATTTCTTTACTTAAAAGAGTATAATTTTCTACTTGAATTCTTGTTAAGATGAATTTAACACATTTTGACGAAAAACGTTTTTACATTATGACCTCAGATTACAAAAAATCTCAGCGAGAAAGTACAGGAGTGGCAGAAAAAAGAGAATAGAAAATAAAAACAAGTATTGTCACCTTGTGCATCTCAAATAACTATGAAATTATATTTCAACATAATCAGTTTTCCAATTTTTTATCTCTTCTTTCAACAGCAGACTTTTTTTCGCCTTCTTGTTTTTACGATTTTCTATTATTTTCTCCATCATAAATCCGAGGAATTTGCAAGTCAACCAAAATTAAGCGATGATTCAAAACGGGGTTTGATAAAAACAAAGAACAATGAAAAATATCCGTCGATGTTGCGTATTCAGTGAGGCCACCACTCCCAAATTCTCATTTGTATTTGAGGCGAAATAAAGAAGCGGGAATCAAATGATATTATCTCGTATCTTCATGTTGATCATGTTTTTTGCATTGGGGAGGAAAATGATAAGATGGTACCTTTTGTTGAATAGCAATCTTGCATAAAATCTGTGAGATTTTCAAATAGCTTAGGGCAAGCATTTTCGAGTCATGGTCAAAGGTCAACGACAATAAAACTCTACGAGTGATATTTAATGTAACCCAATGCTTTCCTATCTCCCAGAGTAAGTAACATTAAAGATAAATAAGTAAATAAAGCAAAAAATAATTTGTATTAAGTAAAATAATGTTTAAATGCGTCTCAACCCATTGGTAAACATTTGAAGCTTTTGTGGGTGTTGTTCTTATAGTTTTTCAAACTTCTGAATATCTGACTATTTGAAAATTCTCTCAAATTCAAGTTTGGAGATTTCGGTTATATTCCCAAATTTAGTCTTAAGTATAATCTTGGGATAAAAAAATGAAAGTCGTTATATACAAAGGATTTTATTATTATTATTATTATTTTTTTTTTTATAAGCGTTTCACCCCGAGCAAGGCATGTCACTGCCACTACTGTGCAGGGGGCTACGTAGAGTGGAGAAAGGCTGATTAAATATAGGAAATAACAGAGGGTGGGTGATAGGCGGGTGAGGATACCGAGAATGAGGGTTGGGTAGATGAGAGTGTTGTGAGAATAGTTGGGAGTTAGTGTGATAGGAGGTGTCTATTGACCCTACATTTAAACACCTGGAGATTGTAACTGTCGGGAAAGCAGACTTGTGGAAGGGAGTTCCACAGGCGGGAAGCGCGAGAAAAGAAGCTGTTATAGTAGAATTTACGGTTACATCTTATTTGTTTAACTGTAAAAGAGTGGGACCTAGTTGCTAATCTAGTATCTCGTGTAAATTCGTGCTTAGGCGGCACCAGTGATCTAAGCTCATCGGAGCAGAAGCCATGAAAGTACTTGTAGAAGAGGCACAGGGAAGCTACATCACGCCGGTGTGAGAGCGGCTGCAGCCGGTTTGCCAAGTCAGTATCAACCACGTTACAGATCCTCCTTTGTATTTTGTCAAGAAGCCCAAGGAGAGCAGCAGGGGCACCCGACCAGATATGGCAGCAATATTCAATACACGGGCGGATGGTAGATTTGTATATGTGTAGAATAGTTTCAGGTGGGAAAAATTTCCGGGCCCTGCACAGGGAGCCCACTTTCATAGCAGCAGATTTGGCAATGGATTCAATATAGTCATTCCATTTGAGGTCCGCCGAGAGTGTAAGGCCAAGGAGGCGTAGTATTTTACTCTCTGGGAGGCTAGCCTGTCCCATGCTAATGGGAGGTAGATGCGATTGTCTATGGTGGTTAGTTGATAACAGCTTTGTTTTGGAGGCATTGAAATTTACCAACCATTTCCTACCCCAGGCCACTAGGGATTGGAGGTCCTTTTCAAGTGCGGCAGCGAGGTTCACTTTGTCGTCCAGACCTGGTTTCTGATCGATGCGGGAGTAGATTATTCCGTACATTATTTCTAGACATTATGTATTTTTTAACAGTGTGAATTACATCTACCTACTTGTATATTCTAGAGGTGCTAACTCTTATTAAGACTTCCGAATACATAGACCGGTAGATGTAACACAATGTATAAAAATGTTTCTAATCAGAAATGTGTACCCACAAAATTTACGCTATTATAAAAAAAGGAATTCTATGTGAACACGTAGATCCGCTTAAATATAACGTTTAAGCAATAAGAAATAATGTCGGATGAAAAATAAAATAATTTAAAACGTTAGAAATTACTTTGTTTGCGTTTCCGATCCGAAAATAAAATTTAGCTGATATGGGCTTTGAGTTATCTCAACAAGAGATGAGCATTTCTTCAATAGGGTATTTGAATCTTGGTTGACTGTGAAAGCTTTCCGTGGCTAAGCAGTGAGCTTGATGGTGGTTTTTCCTTTAAGGGAAGTAATACATTTTCTTAAGGCTCTTGAATATAGAAGGAGGAAAACATAAATTTCCACTTGTCGAAAAAGCAAGGATGTATAATCAAACATGTGTATCCACTAAATATAAGCAATACGAAATCAAAAGTTGGGAAAGAAATAAAACAACAGTAAAAATCAGATAGAGTACATTAAGGAAAACTACCACACCTTCTTCTTTCACAGGGAAGATTACTTAAACTTAATATAAAGGGTCTCAATGCATACTCAAATTTCAATATGAATATGCGTTGATACTGTGAAAAAATAATATATAAAGTCACATGTCGATTCCTGAATTTTTACAAAGTTTTCTGAACTTTGTTTTGATTTGTAAATCAAAACAAAGTCTAGAAAACTAAATTTGAAACTGTTCTTACGTCATTGCTAATTACTTATAACTTATATTGTTTTTCAATAGTTTTTGAATTTTTAAAACTTCTTTAAATAGATAAAGAAAAGCATTATTTTTCAATTCTGACAAATGACATGGCTTGAGGAAGGTCTAATGTCACTAAGACACAAGAGGTTTTATTCAGAGTGAAAGACAATGAGAAAATGTTACGGGAGAGAAAGGACAATAAAAGAACATATTTCAGGAAGACAGAATAGCGATTGACATTGCATTTACATTTTTGTAGGAAGTAAAAATAGATAAAGCATTCTTTTTTATTAGTCAGGCCCGTAAACGAAAATATATAAATATATGGTTTAATAAATAAACTTAATGTCTTCTCAAATATGAGTATGCACTAAAATTAACGTTTAAGTAATAGAAATCTGTCAGATTAATAAACACACACACACACACACACACACACACACACACACACACACACACACACACACACACACACACACACACATCGCCGGTCACGATTAGATGCAAAGAAATGTTTCTTTTTCTGCCGTTGAAGCAGCTGTTCACAAGTGACAAGACGCGGTTCGACGTCTCTCGGCTTCAAATCGTACGGCATCCAATGTCCTTGCTTTTGAATGGTTCCGAATGCATTCAAACGCTTCGAAACTGTTCTGTGATCAACTCTTAATTATTCTGGAAGTTCAGCTTGCTCCAAACATGTGTTTTCTTGAAGTAATGCCTCCAATTCTTCATCTTCAAACTTTTTCGGTGCATCGGTGCGTTCTTTATCATCATTATTTTTTAATCGTCTTAACTAATCTCTGCATGTTGTGTTTCGGTTCTATTTTATTAGCACCTCGCCAGGCAGTGAAATGTTTTCTATCAAATTCCAAAATTCTATAAACTAAACGTACTCAATAAACGTAGCAAAGTAACTTCTATTAGTCTTTATAACCTAAAACATACCCTAAAATATAGTTGATTTTTCTTAATATAATATAGATAGACATCTCTAATCTATCCCCATAGCATATATTGATTGATTCTCCTACCTTTTGATAATTTAATTTGTTGCAGCTTAACGGATAGATCACCCACTAAGTCGTTTGCATATGTTTGGCGTTCAGTGTATTTAAAAAAAAAAACTGTCCCGTCTTTGTCTTTTGTCTACTACTTTAAGTTGAATAATAGTTTAAAGAAAAACCAGGAACCGTTTCACAATGACACGCGATAATTTTTCAGACTTGCAAAATTGCAACATATGTATCTCAATTCATTTCATCACTCGCATGAAAAATGTATGGGTCTTATGTGATTTTAATCACCCTGTAGTCTTACAATCAAATTTCCTTAATACATCATGACCTGATTTTCTATTGGTTAGCTGGGATAAACCTACCCCTACTACACACACACACACACACACACACACACACACAATTTAATTGTCTGGTTTTGTTAAAAATTATGTTGTTTTTTAAGCTTCTTTATATAATTCCTAAAAGTAAAAAAAAAATTTCACTGCCTGATGATGTGCTAATAAAATAGTACCGAAACACAACGGCTCTTGTGTTGCAGTAGACTATGTTTTTATTATAAACTTATAATAAAAATATTAGCATATATAATGCTCTACTAAGTATCGAACACTCTTAATAAAGTAAATCACTACAAACAGTGAACTGCCAACCCATTAGTTTGTACTACTTCTAAGATATATATATATATATAGATATATATATATATAGTCATCCGCAGACAAATCTGTTTCGCTGTATCACAACTCATCAGTAAGGTTAGACATCCGATTGTTTTTAATCCAAGATTGAAACCCGACCGATTTGGCGTCAGTCGGCGATTCTGCCTCTGAGCTATGGGCGCTCGGTAGAAGGAGGCAGATTTTTAGCGTATGATGTATCATACGCCAGTAGCCAGAGTGATCTAATTCATTACTGAATGAGCGATGGATTTGAATATTTGAATATTTAAGAAGAAGAAGAAAGTTTGCACACATGGTTATTTTAATTCTACCAAATTAGTTTACATTCTCAATACTGCCGTACATCATTAAATTTCTTCATTTAAATCTTCTTCTTATTATTATTATTATTTAAGTGCCGTTTCTTTTCAGGACGTAGACGATCATGGACTTCCACCTACACCTATTCCTTGTTGCTCTTAACACTTTTCCTTTTGGTATTTCTCTCATACTCTGCGCTGCCATCCACTTGCTCAAGCCTCTCAAGTATGTTACGCGCTGTTTTCTCCTGTCTCTTTGTACCGATTTCCGCTCTGTCAATATCAGATTATCCAAGCCGTCCTTCCTCATTACGTGTCCCAGAAAATTCAGTTATCTCTTAGTGATATTATTTATAAGCCTTCTTTCCTTTTTTTTTTTTTTTTTCTGTTTCATTCTCTCCGAAACCTCGTCATTGCTTATTGTTCCATTAACATTAGAAAAATATTCGTATATGAGCGTCTACCTTCGTGTATACCCATATGTATATTTATTGATATCCGTCCATCTATTCATATATATATATATATATATATATATATATATATATATATATATATATATCTTTGTGCAAATTACTTGAAACAAAACGAATAACGTCTTCATAGAATCTTTCACACTTAATCACGTATACGTCGCTCAGTGGCATTTTTTCTCTTCCTTTACGCTTTGGACTGATGGATCACGTTTTTTTTTTCACCTTGATGACACAACTCATATTTGAAAGCCTGACACCACTGATATCCACAATTTCTCTGTAAGGCTTGCCAGTGTGTTCGTGCAGCGTTATAATTATCAGACACCTCATTGGAGTAACGTCTGTCGCAGACAATAGCCAAAAGACAATTAATCGTCAGTTAAGACAATAGTATTTTGGCGTTATAAAAATCTGATGTCATCATGGTGCAATATTGAAAAATATTGCGCCAAAGGAATTCCATCATACACCCCGAAAAAACATTCATATTACTGCACACCAGTGCAAATGACCTAATCTGAACGAAAAATAGAACTCGATTACACCCTGTAAAACTGACCGTATGTTGAGATAAAAGTTACTAAAGTAGTAGTTTCAATTAATTTGAACAAGGTATATATATATATATATATATATATATATATATATATATATATATATATATATATATAGTGTATTGAGGCAGCAAATAATTATCTAAACATACACTGTTAAATATAAAAGACAATGAATGTCTATTACGATTAAACATTAGCCGTTCTAAACGTCGTATTTTGGCGTTCAATTCTGGTGAAGATAAACACAAATTTGTCCAACATTCGGATGTTTTCTAGAAGCTTCTGAGAAAAACATGTCTTAGATAAGCATAGCCATGTACGTAGTATTAAACAGATTTTAGACGATAACACAATAATTCTCACACCTACTCACAGTAAAAAAACCCTTCAGATATTGGAGGCCATCTACATTAAATGAAAGCAACACGCACCCAATAAAATCACATTTTAATCTAGTCACAACACATTATATTGCATTTAGACATTTGGTTCAGTTGTTAACATTTCGGCCTCTCACGTGGTGCGACGTCATAGAATCACATTAATAATTTACGACATGCGTCTGCTATTCGGTTACTGTTATCGTTGGATAGCAAAGTTTTATGTCAACACAAGAGAATATCATCATTGATGATGGATATCTTTATGTTAATGTCTCTACAACCATTCTGAAGATGGCTCACGTGAACCGAAAGCTTAGAAACAGCGTAATTAAAAGATATCCACGTAACAGAATGGACATTCATTGTCTGTTATACTTAACAATATATACATGTTTACATGATATATCACACACACTATATATATATATATATATATATATATATATATATATATATATATCCAGATGAATAAGAACGAAGAATAACATTGCAACTTGAAACGTTCAAAACATTAATTTAAAACAGTGCTCAGTATAAAAATAAACCAATGAATATTTATTATTAATTATAACGTTAGAACATGCGAAAGGCTACTAACTACTACAAAATTTTGGATATTTTCTTTCGACATTGAAAGAACAATGTCTCATCATTACCATTGTTAGCTATCTGATGAGACATTTCAATATCGAAACAAATGTACAATTTGTAGTTTTCACATGATCTAAAGTTTTAATTAAAATAAATATATACATGTGTGTGCATGTGTGTGTGTGTGTGCGTGCGTGTGTAAATATTCTCAGATGAAGTGTATCTGTAAAAAAAAGACAAAAAAAGCGGTGAGAGGAAAAACTGTACTTAGTTTTTTTACTTGTCTATTTTTATTCATATACAGGGTGGCAATAAAGTCACTATACAGTTATTAATAATATTACGGTATTATAATATTACTTATACAATTACTTATGAAAAAAGCAAAGCAGAATAAGAAAAGCAAAATCGGTTATTAATATATTATTGTTTACTATAGCATTTTATTGTTATTAACCAAAACGATTTTAAAAATATATTTCTAAACTGTTAATTAATTGCTTCGTCTTGTTATCGTAATAACTGCATAATGACTTTGTTGCCACCCAATATATATATATATATATATATATATATATATATATATATATATATATATATATATATTATAAATTATATTTTAGAACAAATTAGTAATTACTAGCTACCTGATTAGACATTGTTCTTTCAATGTCGAAACAAAATGTACACTTTTGTAGTAGATTGTAGTTTGTACATGTTCTAAAGTATAACTATAACTCTATTTTACATATTGAGTGCTGTTTGAAATTAATGTTTTGAAAGTTGAAAATATTTTCTTCGTTCCTTATGTAGTCATCCGCAGATAGATCTGTTTCGCTGTATTACAGCTCATCAGTACGTTAGACATCCGATTGCTTTTACCCAGGATTGAAACCCGCCCAAATTAACGTCAGTCGGCGATTCTACCTCTGACCGCTCGGTAGAAGGCAGTCGACTTTTAGCGTGTGATATGCCATCTAAACACACTCCAGTAGTTAGAGTGTTCTAATTCATTACTGAATGAACGATGCGTAGATGCTAGAGTAGCTACTGTCTTTTCAATAGATATATAATTATTACTACGAATGTTATCCTTAGTTGGTACATATATTTGAGTAGCTATCACTGTATTTATATTTTATTTTATTGAGTAAAGTAATTAATCACTGGCATAAACTGTACCTTCGTCATGTATTGAACCTGCCTTTCTTTCTTCCAGAAGGGGAATTTTTAAAAATCAAAGTATGTCTTTACCAATGTAACACTTTCAACCGTATGTTTAAAAAATAATTAATTTTTTATATTGTTTTTTTTTTTTTTTTTTTTTTTTTTTGAGAGTTCGTATGAGCAAAATAAATTCACGGATTTGGATAAAAAAAAGACCCCAGGAAGTCAATATCTGCGAATATGTAGAGGAAAAAGCAAACGTTTATAGGACAACAATGTTCAGAAGACACTGTCTGGGGTCTCTAATCAAACTTCTGTGTTGAGTGTTCGTAGATAGTACAATTCTAAATTCAAATTCAAAATATGCATCGGACTAAACTATACCTGAATATATTTAGGGAAGGGATTAATCTAGGCTACCACACTTATAACTTAAAAAAAAAACAAACTTTTATTCAGTTATTATCGCAAGAAACTGTGTAGTAACTTTATTGCCACACTATATATACATATATAATTATTACTATGAATGTTATTCTTAGTGAATACACATATTTGAGTAGCTTTCACTGTTTCTTCTATCAGGGAAACTACACAGCTCACTGCAAAGCCGTAGATATTTCAGCCAAGGGGCTAAGCAAATTTTACCTGTTTAAACTTAAGATCTGGTACTTAGTCTATAAATTTTTCCAAGACAGTAACTCTAATTTCAATTTTAGTTTTCTTCGTATTAGCTTCGATAAAACCCAAGCTGCCAAGTCTCAATTGAGAACAGGATGATAACGTAGAAGGTTCTTAAAATAACTACTTCGTAGTTGCAGTAATGTCGACCACAAAATTTCTTGGAACACCTGAAGTCGGGAGACTTGTGACAAATGGAGCAACAACAGACCTAAGATTGATAATGATGTGGTAAATTATTAGATCCAGGGAGCGATATGATCGGTAGAAAACGAGGTGATTTCAAATGCAGGGTACAGAGCTGTACTGTCGAATCCGACATCGTCATGTCTTGCTGACGACGAATCCTTTGATCGCTTAGTGGTCTGTGATTTCTGTCGAAGAGACGGGGAAAATTTTCAAGCGATCCTTTCTTCTCGACTTGGAATCAACCAAAAGATGTTCAAAGAAACCAATTAACAAATTATAGCTTTGGATTTAAGAGATGGTTGGTATTTTCCTCCTCTATTGACGTTCTCTACTACCCCCCTCTCCCTTTCTCTGTCTCTCTCTCTCTCTCGAGTTTTCTCTCTCTATTTTTTTTTCTCATGGCCTAAAAGATTTCTCAACTTTCTGTCTTGTTTCTTAACGGTTGGGCGTCACTTTGCAATATTCTTCTGTACCAGGATGTATTTATTTTCACAGCATTCCTCTTACTTACTTACTTCTTTCTTTTATATAACGTTATCTTCCCTTTTTTCAACACCAACTCTTTTCTTTCGTTCTCGTAACAACATGTCTTTCTTTCTTTCTTTCTTTCTTTCTTTCTTTCTTTCTTTCTTTTGTCTTTCTTTCTTTCTTTCTTTTGTCTTTCTTTCTTGTTTTTATCTTTCGATCCTATTGCACTGTTTTTTCTTTAGTCATATGATGCTATCGTTTCTTCTTTTTTCAACATTAACTCTTTTTTTATTGTTGTCATATCATTTTTTTTCATTTTCATTTAATCTTGTTTTTGTCTTTTTTTCTTTCCTGTAGCATCCTTCCTTCCTTCCTTCCTTCCTTCCTTCCTTCCTTTCATAAAGCTTTGACCTTCCTTCTTTTTTAACACCAATTCCTTTCTTTTGATCCTATAACGTCATCTGTCTTTCTTTTTCATTTAATCTTGCTTTTGTCTTTTTTTCTTTTCTGTTGCATTGTTCTTACATCATCGTCTTCCGTTCTTTTTCATTTAATCTTGTTTTTGCCTTTTTTCTTTCCCATAATATTGTTCCCTTCTTCCATCCTTTTTTTTCTTTCATATAATATTATCTTTCCTTCTTTTTTCATCATCAAATATTTTCTTTCGTTCTTATAAAATCGACTTTATTTCTTTTTTATTTGATCTTGTTTTTCGTTTTTCTTTTTTCCTATAACCGTGTTCTTTCTTTGTACGAAATTATTTTTCGTTTCTCACTTCACTTGTTCTTGTTTTCTTTCATTTTTCTTTAATTTCTTTTACATTTACATTTGTTTTATACTTTGCTTCTTTTTAATTTCTTTTCATTTTTTTGTTTTTTCTCCGCAATAAAATGAAGATCGTTTAAATTCTGTGTTTCTACATAATACTTACTTTATTCCCGTTCCACTTTGGAAAACCCTTCTTGCCTTATTTCTTTGCTATATCTAAATTAATCGCAGACAGCAAGTGCACAAACTGGGGTTGCTTTACGCAAAACAGCCAGCCAATGGACAAGAACAATCGGTTTTGAATTCTAAAAAAAATAAGAATTATTTGAAAAATAAAATAAAATAAGAAAATAAATAAAATATATAGATCGCATTCTTTTTGTGAGTCCTGGTACCCAATAACTGTTAGACATGACGTCACACTACACTTTTCCAGACTTATGGCTTCCCAAAGGATAACATGATGTAGACAAAGGAATTGTAACTATCACAGAAACACCCGATTTAATCTTGATAATGACTGCGATGGTCGAAAAACTTTCGACAGTTTATCCATAACTTCGAGCACAACCTTATTCGAAAACTGGAAAAATATAATAAAAATTTAAGCAATCTGACCTTGTCGGTACTTTCTAATAAAATATTTTGTATATATATATATTCGTCATCCACATACAAGCCTGTTTCGCTGTATCACAGTTCATCAGTGTGGCTAAACATCCACTTGTTTCTGGCCGGGATCGAGACTAGACCGATTTTGTGGCAATCGGAGTTGCTAATCCCTAAGTCATAGACGTATGGAATCAGAGAAGGAAATGTTGGCGTGTAAAATATAAGCGGTGTATACACACGCCAGTCACCGAAAGAACTTAATTGCTGAAGAGTAATGCTTAAATCGCGGAAATGCTAACTGTTTTATTTAAAATGTTCCTCTCCAGAGAGCTCAATCGTATCACAGCTGATCAGTGTGGTTAGACATCCACTTGCGTCTGGTCGGAATAATTATGGGAATTATTCTTATTTAACAAACACGGTCAGCACATGGTAATCGTATTCATAGTTATTGTTATTTAGTGTTGGATTTTTCTTTTTTATTGCCAATGTTTACATTATTTCTATTTTGTTTTTACGCGTGGATTATGTTATAGTTGTTTTTACGGGTATGTTGTGGAGGTAATTTTCTAGGCTCCCATGTGGGTTTAAATGTTTATTTAAAATTAAATTATAAGATTAAACGCAGTCCCATACCAATTTTCTTCAATGAAACATTTTTAAAATACACAATTATATATATATATATATATATATATATATATATATATATATATATATATATATAGTTTAATGTAAAGAATTAGTCACTTTGAAGCAGGTTAATGTCAACATGGAAGTTTTAAGAGGACACCGCTATAATGCCTTCACTCATCGGAGCTGAGTTGGCAAAAGAGTTGATGTTCAATACAAAGGAAAATAATGTCCCATGGAAGGAAGGAAGGAAGGAAGGAAGGAAGGAAGGAAGGAACAATGCTACAGGAAAGAAAAAAAAGACAAAAACAAGATTAAATGAAAAAGAACGGAAGACGACGTTATGAGAACAAAATAAAGGAATTGGTGTTAAAAAAGAAGGAAGGATAAAGTTTTAAGGAAGGCAGGAAGGAAGGAAGGAAGGAAGGAAGGAAGGAAGGAACAATGCCATAGGAAAGAAAAAGATTTTTTAAAATTTCTCTGGGTTACAGCAAGAAATCCAGCTATGATACGTGAAGGCATTATAACGGTGTCCTCATGAAACTTTGAAGTTGGAATGAACCCGCTCAGTTAAAGTGATAAATTCTTTGCACTAAAACTATTAACATTCTATCTCCCCTAACATATCAGTATTTTTCGAAAAAAAAAAAAAAAAAGAAACTGCTTGCCAAACTGCTTTTTATCTTACTGATAAAAAGTATTTTGGCATGCTTTTTTACTACTGAAATAACTACAATCTTGGCGTTAAATATTATCAGAGCTCAACACTATGTGTGTGTGTGGGTGTGTGTGTGTATGTGTGTGTGTGTGTGTGTGTGTGTGTGTTAAAGTGAATTTTTTATAAATATTTGTCTATATTTCTGAGATGAGGTAGTATTTACATTTTTTTACATTATTCGCACTATTGTCCTCATCTTTGTTCCCAGCTGTACGACGTTTCGGTCGTTGTACACTCCGGCCTTCTTCAGTTGCTAAAAATTTCAAACAGAACCCTTTTTTTACAATATTGTAATAAAGGGTTCTGTTTCAAATTCCTGAAGAAGGCCGGAGCGTACAACGACCGAAACGTCGTACAAATGGCGACAAAGATGATGCAATAGTCCGAATAATGTAAATACTGTAAACTTTGTATTAATCCGATTTTAATTTTTTTTTAAATAAATACACGCATGCGCTCCATTTATTTATTAAACAGGACATTTATTTATTTTTGTCTGTCAGACTGAATATTCGAGAAATCTTATGAAAGAGAAATCTGCTCTCTCCGACTAGATTTGAACATTAAATGCACAAAATTTGGCAAAATTGTTTAGATCGTGCTGAGTTTAACGTTAACTCCTTCTGCCCTGAGAAATTCATAAGCAATCCTGCCGTAGAGCGTAAATATTTCGTGAATTATATTTCTCGAATATTCAGGCCGATAGATGAAAATAAACAAATATACTAAATAAACGGAAGTCCAACACAAATACAAGTATCCACCAAAACTATCTATTTTATATCTATATGCGGAGGTGGATCGCCTAATTCGATAAATTTCGAACACATTTTTATTCTATAAAAATTTACATTCATGGTGAACATTAAGCATTTACATCTCGCGAATGAAAGATTTTTTCGCGTTTTTTTTTCTGTTTTTTTAATTTCTTTTTCATTTATAATTCTTTCATATTTTTTTCTTTTTTCTCTAGAATTAATCAAATTGATTTAAATTTCTATCTGCATTCATTTACTTAACTGCTTAATTTTATTAAGTTTCATTTTCTTTCTATCTTAACTGCAAGTAACTTGTGCAAAAACTAGAACTTTTTTTATTCATTTTCTATACAATCGACTATCGTTACTGGACACCACAAACTATTTGTGGTCTCCTGGCACATCCTGTT
>JBBBDQ010000738.1:980000-1022500 GCA_037127315.1 Ascarosepion bandense
GACGATGTCCTCAAAGATAAAAAAAAAGTGACTTGAAGCAACAGAAATACAGTTTTACGAAAGGATTATGTAGGACCATAGAGAAAATGAAAAAAAAAAGTGAACTTATACTTAACATCAGGAAGAGACAGTTGATATTTCTGGGGCACATAAGGAGGAAACAAGGCTTAGAAAATCTAGTACTCACAGGGCAGATAGAGGGAAAGACGGTCAGAGAAGATCAACATTTATCAACATAAATAGCAAGCTTGAGTAAATAGATGGCGAAATAGAGTGTATAACAGAAAGACAAAGTTTATTAAATGCTACACAGAGAAGGAAGTTGTGGAGAGCCATTATTACCTACGATCTAAAAAGACACAGCACAAAAAGAAAATATCTTTGTTCTGAGCATAGGAGAAATCTGCGCTACGTTACTTTTATAAAGAGAGTGAAGTAATAAAAAAAAGAAACTTTTTTTTTATCTGAACACGAAACGAATTTTTGAGCAAAACTTCCTTTGAAATTAACATCCTTCACTAACGACCAGAGAACAGTTTCTGGAATCACTGTCATGGAATGTTTGCCAGCGAATATATTCGTTACAATGTGTTATTTTATTCCACCGTGAAGGTAGCATTTCCATGTGCATGGGCGTATACACGAGTTTACATATTCTCTTTTCATGATTGTCTTTCTATTTTTTAGTCGGTTGACAGAAACAAACAATCGCATTACAGAAGTGCAAACGGAAGTGCATATATTAATTCATCCAAGAACATCGACATCAAAACAACCGGACGAGATGAAAGGGTAAATTGGTGAAAATATTTTGAGAGATTTTTTATAATCAAAATTATAAAGGTGCTTTGATTGTTTAGGCATGAACGCATAATGATACTTACTTTATAATCTATCTATCTATCTATCTATCTATCTATCTATCTATCTATCTTTGCTGAGAATTACGCATATATTTTATATGCATATATGACCTTGTTTAGTTTGTTTAACGGCATATCAACTTCTTATAGGTCATTTAATACCGAAATTTAATTTTCTTGAGGGCTTTGAAGTGATAAATATATGATATATGCTATTCTGCTTTCTCAATTGAATACATGATACTCAGCTTTTGTGCATATTCATGTTTGTGTGGACATGATCGCGAGAGGCGGTGATGTGGCTTTTATGTTGTCGTATTACTGAGGTTATTATTTTGGAATACAGTTTAATTTCTTCATGAAATTGTAGGCTATTGTATGTCATGTTGGTTGTTTGGTTAATTTAATTTAGGGGCATATCAACCACGGTGGGTTTTTAATGACGAAATCTAAATATTATTAATTAAAACAATTTTATAGCTTCAACTAAATATAATTTGAATGTAATTTAATGCCTTCAAATACAGATTGCTGCTCATTTTGGTATAATTTTTTAAATTTCACCCCAAGCAAGGCAGTTTTACTGCCACGGGTGCACAGGGGGTTACATAGGAGGAAAGTGATGAGAAAGAGGGACAGGTTATAGGGGTTGTCAGGAAATGGGTAAGAGAAGGATGAGAATACTGGTGTGATAGGAGTGGAGTGGACTGAGAAAAGAGCATGAGAGGAAGGATGCGAGTCAGTGAGATAGGAGATGACTTTTGACCGTACATTTAAATTCATGAAAATTGTAGTTGTCGGGGAAGTAAGTATACCGAATGGAATTCCACAGGCGGAAAGTGCGAGAAAAGAAGCTGTGGGAGTAAAAGTTTTGGTTTCATTATATTGGTTTCAATGTAAAAGGGTGGTACCTAGTTGCTAGTCTAGTAGCTCGAGTAAATTCATACATAGGGGGCACCAGTGAGCTAAGTTCATCGGAGCAGAAGCTGTGAAAGTATTTGTAGAAGCGACACAGGGAAGCCAATTTACACCGGGGAGAAAGTGACTGCATCTGAGCTGCCAAGTCGGGAGCACTACATTACAGATTTTCCGTTGGATTTTGTCAAGAACCTCGAGGTGAATAGCAGGGGCACCCGACCAGATGTGGCAGCAGTATTCAATACACCGGTGGGTGGTAGATTTAAATATGTGCAGGGTGGATTCAGACGGGAAAAACTTCCTGGACCTACACAGTGAACCGACCTTCCTAGAAGCACATTTAGTTATGAATTCGATGTAGTCATTCCACTTGAGGTCTGCTGAGAGAGTTAGGCTGAAGAGGGGCAGTGTTTTGCTTTCAGGGAGACTAGCCTGATCCAGTGTCTGTGATAATTAACAGATAGCAGCTTCATTTTGGAAGTATTATTGGTAATTTTGCTATAAAAATGTAATTTTATACTTTTATAGTGTTTTAATTTGGTTGGGGGTTCCCAATTTGCTCATAGCTGGACCCTAACAGTCACATCCAACCCGGATCAGGGAAGACATGGGAACAACATTATGAAGTGGTTCAACGCTCCTGAAAACTTTCAATCTCCCGATCAAATCTTTTTTTTTTTTTTTGCTAGACTTAGTGGATCGTCAATATGATTGTATGCGTGCATATATATAAAGCCACTTTTGGTAGGCATGAGTTATCTCCCTCTAACCCGTCTCTCTAAGTTACTTGTTCATCACTGCTGTAGCCTGGTATTGAACTCACAACTTTTTGGGTCAAATCACTAGAACTAACCAACGTCTGTATCCCTTGAGCCATGTGTCCTTAAGGAAGTAACTCATGACTACCAAAATAGGCTTCGCACAAGGAATGAGAATGATATACCCCAGTGATCGTAATAAAGGGTTCGGTTCGAAATTTCTAGTTCCTGAAGAAGACTGGAGCGTACAATGGACGAAACGTCGTACAAATGATAACAAAGATACAGACAATAGTCCGAATAATGTGTACATTCATAAATTTTATGTACCCAAATAGAAAATTCCTCAGAACAACAACCATGAAAATATTTATAGAAAATTTACAGGGAAGCTATGATACGGTTGTGGGAAAATGACTAAAACCGAGATGCTGCATCAGAACCAATAAAATTGCAAATTCTTCTTTGTATATTATCAAGAATCTCTCAATATATTCCAGATACACCAGCCCAGATATGGCAACAATTGCAGAGCCAAGGAAATTTTTCGGTTGAAGATAAATGTAGATGTGCCAATGCGATCTACAAAGATATCATCTCTCCCAAAACAAACAAGAAAAATTATAACGTGTACATCGGAATTTCGGAGAGTGTTTGGATTCTCAAAAGCATATTTTTACCAATCCTAAATTAAAATTTCAAACAGCCCTTTCCAAAAAAGCAAATAAGGCTCATTAAATAAAAAAGATGGCTAACCTCGATGGACGCACGTGTCTCCCGAAGACTGTAGGTGTTTTGCAAACTTTTAGATAAGTCAAACACATGGTTGACCCATTTAGCTGGTGTGGTTGAACTTCAACTGGCATATTATGGGCAGCAGACATATATATATGTCTGCTGCTAGGGAAGTTGGTTAGAAATTTTTTTAGACAGAATGAAGTTTCCAGATTCCGATATCCCACGACTAATTAGAATCGTAGAGGTACCACATGTACTGCAGCCACAGTAGAAGTGGTGATTCTTTGGGTACGACAGCCTGACGGAGCCCAAGCCTCCCCAGGCTGGTTTGAATTCAGAGTTTTTCATCTCCCCTCTTTCCAGCTATGGGTAAATAGAAGAACAGACTGCTATAACTTTAGATGACAACCGGTCTAGGAAAAGGAAAACTCGCCTCGAGAGAAGCCAACTAAGGGTTGGGCTCTGTCAGGCTATCGTGCCCAAAGAAATACCACTTATATATATATATATATATATATATATATATATCTTCACTCGTTAGAGTTATAAGGGTACCATATGTACTACAGCCACAGTAGAAGTGGTGATTCTTTAGGTACAACAACCTGATGGAGCCTAACCCTTTCCAGGCTAGTTTGAGTTTTCTCTTCTTCTAGACCGGTTGCCACCCAAGGTTATAGTACCCAGTCTGTCTTGCTTGGGGAAGAAGTGATGGATTCATGCCTTTCCCATGGGGATTAGCACGTAATGAATGTAATCAATTTGAACTATGCATTCCGATTACTCAATCTATTACTCCGCTATTACTCCGCCATGCCTCTATAATCTATCTTAAACAGTAATAAATGAGTATGTTTGTGGATTATTTTAAAAACCTTTTCGATGTGTCAAGTGATTCTTTTTTATCTCCAGTTGGTATTACCACTTTTAAATATACACTTCGAAGAATTTCCACAATTTACTCCCGCATCAGTAAGAAACCCGTCGTGGCGGACAAACATAATCTCGCTGCTGACCTTGAACGAGATCTACACTCTGTGGTGAATTGGAGCAAGAAGTGGCTTGTCAATTTGAATGCGTCTAAGACCAAGCAGTTGTCTGTCAATCATCACAGGCAACCTCTCCTGCCTCCCATAAGCATGGAAAAAGCGATTCTCCCTGAGAGCAATACACTGCGCCTCCTCGGCCTTACCCTCTCTTCTGATCTCAAATGGAGCCACTATATCGAGTCCATAGCTAAATCCACTGCTAAGAAGGTTGGGTCACTGTGTCGGGCTAGGATGTTTTTTTCCACCTGAATCCATCCTGCAAGTCAACCATTCGTCCGTCCAGGGAGTATTGCTGCCATATATGGTCAGGCGCCCCTGACGTTCACCTCAGTGTTCTCGACAGGCTCCAAAGGAGAATCAGTAATGTGATAGGTACTGACTTGGCGGCTAGACTACAGCCACTTCCACACCGCCGAATGTGGCCTCCCTTTGTCTGTTCTATAACTACTTTCATGGCTTCTGCTCGGATGAACTTAAGTCACTGGTGCCTCCTCAACAGGTGTTTACTCGTGCAACCAGATTGGCAACTGGGTCTCACCCATTCACAGTTAAGTTAGCCAAATGCAAACGACAATTCTACTCCTGCAGCTTCTTCTCTCGCACTTCCCGCCTGTGGAACTCGCTCCCATATTCTTGCTTTCCTGACGGCTACAACCTCCAGGAATGTAAATGCAATGTCAATACTCATCTATAAACCACTTGACTCTAGTTCTTTCCCCACCCTGTATATCCTTTCCTTTTTCTCCACCTTTGAAACTGTCATCACACCTGCATTCTCATCTTTCTATTGCTCCTTTCTAACTGGTTCGTCTTCATCTTCACTCTCTTCTAATTAATCTTTGTACACTTATGTAGCCCCCTGCATATCAGTGGCATTACCGCCTTGTTCAGGGTGAAACTATTTAAAAAAAGCAGAAAAAAAAAGAGAAATGTGCAAGATGAAAGAAAAAGTATACGTCGAAAGTTATTTTTTCTGATGTACATAGAGCTACATTCTATAGAACCGAGGACTTTTCTAGAAATGGAGAATCTTCATAAAAATAACCATAAATAACCAACATGACTTACAAAACGGCAGAGGGTGTAGAAATAACCTTTTGGATTAGCAGTATAAGAAGTAAAATTTTACGTCACTTCAAGGTTGATGGTATCAAGATGGAGTCATGATCAATTCAGAGAATCATTGGACGTTCCAGGAAAATATATATTCGAGCTTACAATCCTGAAAGTTTCAGTTAAATAGTTTTATAATTTTTTAAAGATACAAATTTATAGAACGGCTTTCAGTCTTTCTTGGTATTAATCCAATAGAAACCTTTTATTTTTTGATTGCAAGATTATTTTCTTTTAGATAATACCAGTTGAGTGATACATGTCTCAATACTGAAACTGATATAAGAAGAGGCGTGTTCATAGATTTGCACTTAAATTAATATAACGAACTAAGACGGAATTGGAACTCGGTTCTCTGATTAACAATTCCGAACTTTTATCCATTATACCACCCGCACATCCAATGTTTTTTATCTGAATATCCGACGTAATTTATCAAATGTTACTCGAAAAATTGATATTGTTTTCAGTTTAAACAACAAATGTAAGATGCTTTGGTTGGTGTATTTTCACGATCGGAAGTTAACTTTCAAACTCTGCGATGTTAAAATGTGTGTTAAAGCGCCTGTTTCATATGTTGAACGAATGTTATATTATCTTAAAATATTTTGTTAACATGGCGACAGAATTTCCCGCGTTGTTCTTATTTTTCCACCCTTTTCTTCTGCTCGTGTGACATCCCCATTTTCTTGTTCTAATATAAGCCAGTCTCGTCAGTTGTACTAAAATTCAAGGCGGCATCTGCTTGGTGTCTCTATGTAGGTATACAGGCGAAGAAACGTAAATGCAAATGCAAACACAAAGAAACATGCACTCACTTGTAATGTTATTAACCTGATGCAAAACTTCCCAGCTACACATTTTACAGCAGTCTCAGAAAATACTGTCTTCATTTTTTTTTAATTCATATCTCTCTCTCTCTCTCTCCAAGACTATTTGCCACATGGTCAAGCCACCGGCAACAAAACCCTTTCTCCTGCTAGGCTTTTTGGATAAAGGGAGTTACTTGATAGGTAAGCAGGATGAAAATAGGGGTAGATTCGGCTTCATACTGTGTATGCAGCCAATGCGGCGAAGTCTCAGTATAACTTGTAGGAGGGCATTTTTGCTTGAAGTCAACAGCCAGAGCGAACTGTTCCCTCGATAGAATTAACGGCCACGTGTCGGTGACCGAAGTGAGCCTTCAAGTTGGAAGATATCGGTTGTGGTGAAAAATGGTTCTTGCTAGGTCGACTTGCTTTCAACTGGTCAGATGATTAACTGCATAGAGACCACACCCGGCCTTGTGTCCAATGATGATGATGATAAATTACATTGAATACGGTTGCCATATCTGTTCGTGTGCTCCTGTTATTCATCTCGAGGTTCTCAACAAAATCCAAAGAAGGATTAGCAATGTAATTGGTCCTGACTTGACATCTCGAATTCAGTTAAATTTTTACCAACGTGACGTGACTTACCTGTCTTTTCTGCAAATATTTTCATGACAGTTGCTTTGAAGAGCTTTTTTTCCTGACGCCCTGTCCACGAGAATTTAAGCCGTAGAAAACGAATCAATGAATCAATCACAATTAATTAACCCACAAATGGTGGGTGACAGAAAAGGTGTCTTCATGACTTCCCCATGGATATTTGCGCGTAAGCGAATATAATGAACTCAACTGGAATTGGAACCTGTTCTCCATTAGAAATGCGCATATATGATTCCACATGAATTTACAGAAACGAAAACAATTCGTATTATAAACTTTCTGTTTTTGCTCGATACAGAAAAACTCCGTATATTTTAGTTCATTTGAATTATTGCTCACATCTTGACTATTATAGATGTTATTATAAAGACAACATTTCGACCAAGTAGCCTCTTGTAATCATTGGTGCTTGGCCGAATATATTTGTCTATAATGACAGCTATACTAATCAGAAAAACTCCATATATTTTAATTCATTCGAATTATTGCTCACATCTTGACTATTATAGATGTTATTATAAAGACAACATTTCGACCAAGTAGCCTCTTGCAATCATTGGTACTTGACCGAATATATTTGTCTATAATGACAGCTATAATAATCAGAAAAAACTCCGTATATTTTAATTCATTTGAATTATTGCTCACATCTTGACTATTATAGATGTTATTATAATGACAACATTTCGACCAAGTAGCTTCTTGTAATCATTGGTACTTGGCTGAATATATTTGTCTTTAATGACAGCTACAATAATCCCGGTAGTTCGAATGAATTAAAGTATATATGTAGATAAGTTTTCATTCCAAAATATAAATATAAAATTATCAAGCGGATCTATAAATATACGATCCGGGCGCTAGCTATAAAATATAAATGAGTTGGTTAAACATCAGGTGGTTGCGAGTTACATGATTGGATTAGGTGATTCGATCGACAAAAAACTGATACAACAGAACAAGTCTAAATAAATAAATAATATTCATAGAAAGTTGATTAAGAACACGGGATACCGAGCTGAAACGTTTCTATAATGATCTCAAAACAAAAACAATAGTTGGAATAACGTAAAGTACAGAGTATTCAAAAAGTCTTCAGAGGATTTCAAAATTTAATAACCTCTTTATCTCTTTAAATTCAATTCACATAGTATAATAATACGATCGATATCAGAAATAAATTTGAACTATTTCAGAAAGATTACATCTTTTAAGAGGCTTCCGTTTTCAGATGTGCACGAACATTAGTCAGTTAAGTATCATACGTGATACACACTTAAGCGATCATGTCTCGAAACAGACATGAATTACTGGGTAGAAATTTTTTCCAGCAGTAGACTTTCATTACTTTCTGCGGTAGACTGGTTGCAAACCAAGGCTATAGAACCCAATCTGTCTTGCTATTTAATCAACAGTTGGACAGAGAAGAGATGGATTAATACTTTTCCAAATGGTATTTGTGCGTAAGTGAATGCAAAGAATTCAACTGGAATTTCGATTTCTCGTTCTGAGCCGATATCCTCGACGCTACAATGGACGAACGTACTTTTTCTATAATCATCTTTCTTTACAGCCCTCAATTTTTCAAGCTCTAGAGAACTGATGTCTAGTTGGAGAGTCTGAGGCTTGTTGATTTTTTTTTTCATAAGCGTTTCACCCCGAGCAAGGCATGTCACTGCCACTACTGCGCAGGGGGCTACGTAGAGTGGAGAAAGGATGATTAAATATAGGAAATGTCAGAGGGTGGCTGATAGGCGGGTAAGGATACCGAGAATGAGGGTTGGGTAGATGAGAGTGTTCTGAGAATAATTGGGAGTTAGTGTGATAGGAGGTGTCTATTGACCTTACATTTAAACACCTGGAGATTGAAACTGTCGGGAAAGCAGAGTTGTGGAAGAAAGTTCCACAGGCGGGAAGCGCGAGAAAAGAAGCTGTTGGAGTATAAGTTACGGTTACATCTTATTTGTTTAACTGTAAAAGGGTGGGACCTAGTTGCTAATCTAGTATCTCGTGTAAATTCGTGCTTAGGCGGCACCAGTGAACTAAGCTCATCGGAGCAGTAGCCATGAAAGTACTTGTAGAAGAGGCACAGGGAAGCCACATCACGCCGGTGAGAGAGCGGCTGCAGCCGGTCTGCCAAGTCAGTATCAACCACGTTACAGATCCTCCTTTGTTTTTTGTCAAGAAGCCCAAGGAGAGCAGCAGGGGCACCCGACCAGATATGGCAGCAATATTCAATACACGGGCGGATGGTAGATTTGTATATGTGCAGAATAAATTCAGGTGGGAAAAACTTCCGGGCCCTGCACAGGGAGCCGACTTTCATAGCAGCAGATTTGGCAATGGATTCGATATAGTCATTCCATTTGAGGTCCGCCGAAACTGTAAGGCCAAGGAGGCGTAGTATTTTACTCTCTGGGAGGCTAGCCTGTCCCATGCTAATGGGAGGTAGATGCGATTGTCTATGGTGGTTAGTTGATAACAGCTTCGTTTTAGAGGCATTGAAATTTACCAGCCATTTCCTACCCCAGGCCACTACGGATTGGAGGTCCCTTTCAAGTACGGCAGCGAGGTTCACTTTGTCGTCCACACCTGGTTTCTGATCGATGCAAGAGTAGATTGTTGTGTCATCGGCATACATGCCAACTTGAGATTTAATGGTGTCGGGGAGATCATTAATGTAGATCAGAAAGAGTGTGGGACCTAGGATAGAACCTTGAGGGACGCCCGCGTTCGTATGGTAGTTTTGGGAGGTATGCCCATTTAATACCACCTTCAATGTGCGGTTAGAGAGGAAGGACTGGATGAGGTCAAACAGATGTCCAGTTATACCATAGCTTCGCAGTTTGCACAAGAGGCCAGCATGCCAGACCCTGTCGAATGCTTTGGAGATATCCAAGGCAACGGTTCAGGTTTCAAAATTCTTATCGAGTGCCCAGTATATGTACTCGGTAATGGTCGTTAGCATATCAGCAGTAGACCTGGTGAAGCGAAACCCGTACTGTTTGTCAGAGAGAAGCCCGTTGGCCATGAGATGCTGAGTCACCTCGGCGTTGATAATGACTTCGAAAACTTTGCCAAAGATTGGAAGGAGACTAATAGGACGGTAATTGGCGGGGTCTGAGGGTACGCCAGAATTCTTAAATATAGGAACTACGCAGGAGGACTTCCAACAGGCAGGAAAGCAGGAAGCAGATAGGCAGAGGTTATAGAGTTTAGAGAGGACAGAGGAGAGTTCTGGGGCACATTAAACCTTTTTCATTTTAGGGCTTGTCAGATTGGAGGAATGTGGTGGTCAGTCTATGCCGCAATCGTGAAAAATTTATTTTGTTTTTGCTGAAGAAGCTGGAGTGAAACTCTTGTCATTTAGAATTGCCCCATCTTTTTGTACGGAAACAGGTTAATACATTTACACACTCGTTGGAGTGACACCCGGAATATCTAAATCTGCCGAGACCGCATTCGAGTTGATGCGCTCGGATGTTCTTCAATATTTTCACTTACTCTCTTAGATACACCTTCGTACCTAACCGAATGTAATATGCGATTTCGTGGAAGGTCACTTACTGAACATTTACTATCAAAACTTGGAGAATCTCTCACACCATAATGGTGACTATATACTCGTAGTGTTTGAATTATTGATCCCTGGTTCTGGTACAAAGATTTTACTGTTTGTTTTCGTTGTTCAGTCATTTATTTTTACATGATTAATTTTCTAAGTTTCCTTTATAAAACATCTGAAAGAAAATTCAAAAAGTTAATAAACAAAAAAGTTAATGTCTTTTTAAACCTCTTGGTGACTTTTGGACCACGCTTTATGTCAACAAATCAGTCAGTTAGTTAATTATCATACTTAATACAGGCTTGGGCGACCATGTCTCTTTCGAGACTAGGAAGATTTTCACGCAGTAGATTGCAATTTCTTTCTGCCGTAGACTGATTGCCAACCAAGACTAGAGAACCCAATCTGTTTTGCTATTCAACCCATAACTGAAGGGAGAATATTGATTAATACCTTTCCCGAGGGTATTTAGTGAATGTAACGAATTAAAATACTTATCTTAAATAATGAAATACAAAGAAAATTGTTTTTAGAAATTAGATTCGCTGTGTAGACTGAAAACGAAGGATATCGTGTCTAGATCTAGGATAGCCTTTAAAATTTTTCAGCCTAAAGGAAATACTGGGAAATATGTACGTTTTTATTTTGTAGGATTTGTCACGCATTGCTCTAATTGTCTTTTCCACAAGCCTATGGTGAGCAACAGGCTTGCATGAATAGCAGAAGAAATAACGATCAAATAATGATTTAATATTGATGATATAAATCTAGATGAATAAAGCTTTTTTGTTCAAATTTAGGAAACGTTTTCAAGTTAACTCATATGGAATAAAAGAGTTTAACCTAAAAGTTCCGTAAGCTGACAAAAATTTTGAAAAATACTTTGATGAGTGAATAACAATGATCACATTTACACATGGGTGGTAAAAATTGATAAGAAGCAAAGACATCGTTGAGTGCATAAGGATGACATCAACTTTTTTTTCTTTATCATTTCACCCCAAGCAAGGCAGAAGTGCCACTGGTGCGCAGGGAGTTACATAAGAGGTGAGTGATGAGAAAGAGGAACAAGTTACGGAGGTGTCAAAAAATGGGTAAGAGAACGATGGTGTGAAGAGAGCTGCATGAGAGTAGAGTGGAAATGAAAAATAATATAATACAAGTGTTGTCAGGGAAAAGATGCGAGTGAAGAAGATAAGAGATGGCAATTGACATTTTGCTTAAATTCTCGGAGATTGTAGCTGTCAGGGAAGCAAGTATACGGAAGGGAATTTCACAGTGCGAGCAAAGAAGCTGAAAGAGTAGAGGTTGCAGTTACATTTAATTGTTGTAGCCAGTTTATATTTCTATTGCTATATATTTCCATTTACATAGTTTGTTTCGTTTTTTTATCCGATCACCGACGTTAAAGAACGTAGAGTCTGAACAGTATCTTGATAGGTGACCGCTTGGGAAGAACTATAAGCTTGGATGTAAGAGTGGTGTAATAGATAACGGCTCGGAAATAGAAATAGGTGAACCGAGTTTCAATTCCAGTTGGGTTTGTTATATTCACTTGCGCGCAAATAAACCTGGGAAAATTATGCATCCGTCACTATTCCTCCAGCCATGTGTTAAATATTAGGGCATGTATCAGTAAATCATACTTTTCTCCAAAATACTGTTACAATAAAAAAAAATCTTCTGGCTTTAAATACCCTATAAAAGGTTGATAAGCCGTAAAAAATCTATCAATAAAATCAGAATTTGTTAAAAATACTGGAAACTTTTGAACTGACCTTATGTGTTTAATTATGGCATAATTTGGTCGAAAGTCGGGTAAAATATTTTTTATAGATGAATAATAATGCATATAAAATTTCATACGTATGAAATATTTTGTCAAAACAAATGCAAAACATTTTTACATGAAACAAATGTTAAATGAAATAATGCTAATGTGTTGCCTCTACTCAGGACTTAGACGATCATGGCTCTCCACAAGTTTTTGTTCATTGTAGTTCTTAATTCATTTTGTCTTTTTGTTATCTCTTCCAAGTCCTGTTCCGCCATCCATTTACTGAAGCTCACTATTATCCGTTGTTTTTCTCTACCTCTCTTGCCCTCAATTTGTCCTGTGAGTATCAAATTTTCCAAGCCCGCTTTTTTATTATGTGCCCTAAAAATTTCAACAGTTTTTTTCCTGATGTTAAATATAACTTTCTTTTTGTTTCCATTTTCTTAAAAAACTTTATCGTTACTCGCATATTCGATCCACGGTATCCTCAGCATTCTTCTATAGTGTCCCGGAAAACACCAAAAATGTTTTAAAAATCCACAAATTCGTTTTGGCCGATCGTAAATTAAAGTTGCGTGAGATAGAGTTTAACATATCAGAAGGTAGTGTATTCATCATTTTGCATGAACATTTGTCTATGAGAAAGCTGTGTTCAAAGTGGGTGCCACGTTTGCTCACAATTGATCAAGAACAACAACGCGTCGGCGATTCGAAGCGTTGTTTGCAACTATTTCAAAGCATCCAGAAAGAGATTCTGCGTAAATATGTGACAATGGCTATAACATGGATCCACTACTTTACTCCGGATTCAAATCGGCAGCCAGCTGAGTGGACAGCAGCAGGTGAAAGCCATCCAAAGCGACCAAAGACGCAAACATTAGCAGGGAAGGTTATGTCCTCCGTAATTTGGGGCGCGCAAGGTCTTTTGTTCATGAATACCTTGAGAAGGGAAAAACCATCAATAGCGAATATTATATAGCATTATTGGTGCGTTTGAAGGACGAAATCGCCAAAAAACGGCCACAAATGAAGAAAAAAGTGGTTTTTCACCAAGACAACACTCCCTGTCACAAGTCGATTGCAACGATGGCAAAACTACATGAATTGCACTTCGAACTGATTTTGCATTCACTCTATTCCCCAGATCTGACCCCCAGCGACTACTGGCTGTTTGCAGATTCTAAAAGAATGCTCAAGAGAAAGAGATTTTGACTACAATGAAGAAGTGATATCGGAGGCTTATTGGAGGCCAAAGACATATCTTTCTCCAAAAAAGGTATCGAATGTTAGAGAGGCGTTGGAATCAGTGTATTCCCCTAGAAGGAGACTATGTTGATGAATAAAGTCGAATTTTGCTTAAAGGTTGTTGTTTTATTGGTTAGGCCCGGGATTTATTGACTGATATGTTATTATGTTAAAATTTTGGACGCCAATAATGAATCCTGGTAGGACTTTTCTCAGAATCACTTCGTTGTAGTGATTGAATAAGTCACCACTTCCATTACTAGTGTACTTGTTCTTATTTATTTATCACTTCGTATTTATCACTTTTCGATTTGGGAAATAGCACCGGCGGCTGGACAGGTGTTCTTTTCATTCTGGGCGATTGTTCTTCAACGGCTATCCCACTGCACAGAGACGTACATATCAATTCGACAAAAGGTTCATTGCTCTATAATTTGTCTTCTTAATTAGCAATAAATGAAAGGGAATGAAGTCATGAATGAACGAAGGAAAGTATTATGGTAGGAAAATTAAAGAGAGAAAAATAAAGAACATAATTCTAAGAAAGAAAGGGGAAATTTGAAAGCATACAAAAGATAGTCACGGTTATCCGTGATTTCTTCCTAAGTTTGCGTTTCTCTACGAGTCGCGGGAATTCACCAATCAGTAACAACGAAAGGAGCAAGACTTTTCGTGGTTGTTCGGTCTCATAGTTGTATGTTCTGATCGATTGGTTCTTCGAGTCGAAGGTTAGATATGGCTTATTAATGCAGTTGTATTGCTGCTTGAATCTAATCTACGTTTACTTGTAGAGATTGTTCTAGAGAAATGGATGGGCCGACAGGCAAAAAAGCACCTGGACACCAGAAGCACACATGGATTGTGCAAAGACGATCATGGCTTTCCACAAATTCCTATCCTTTGTATCTCTAAACGATTTTTATCTCCTTACTATCCTTCTTTTTCCATGGTCTACGTTTGCACAATTGGATGTTTCTTTCTGTTCCTCTTGCCTTCAGTATCACCCGTGAATTTCAAGTTTTCTAAACTAACTTTTTTTTAGTATTACAAAGGTTACAAATGTTTCTTTCTGATTCCAAATACAAGTGCCATTTTGTTTTCATCTTCCTGAAAAATTCGTTGTTGCTTGCATGTTCAATCCATGCTATTCTATTGCATCTTTCTGTAGAACCACAACTCTTTTGGCTCTTCAGCTGTGAGAAATTATCGGGAATGCCATATAAAACAATTGATATTAGTTTAACCCGCTATTTTTCGTTTCTAATACAATTTTTGTTTTTTGAAATGCATTGTTCGGCGTTCACAAGAGCCTTTGGATTTATATATCACATTTCCCGTTGTCAAAACACTTATTTATATATATTTGTACGTGTTTAATTTTGATGACTAAATAATTAAACCGCCATTAAGATTAAGGGTGATGTCTAAATTATTACTAAATAATTTATGGTGTTAGTGCCATTTTATTGTGACACTCTCGCCCGGCCGGCTGGTTGGTTCGCTCGCTGGTTCGGGGACGGAGCCTGCTGCAATGATGTCGAAACGGTACCAATAATGTCGACGCTTTCGAGCCGCTGGTCGGGATGATCTTGTCACAGAAGCTGGTCCTCAAGACGTCTATTACAACAACGAACTTACTACCCACGTTGGGATTTGATATCAGAAAGTCACGTTGTGTAAACCCGTCTGCCGTATTTCTACCAGATCCAGACCGGATACTTGTGTACATTGTTGTTAAAATAGAATAAACACGGCACCAAAAATAAAATAAAATAAAATAATGAATAAGTTCGAAGACGACTGGAGAGTTACGAAGAAAGTCTTTATAAAAAAATAATTATTAGTTACAGGAGCAGATAATACATTTGTCGAAATGCCAGTTTACAACGGAGAGAGAGAAAGAGTTCTTTTTTCAAAATATCAGAGCTTTAAATCTTCAAATAAAAATGTCTTTTCAAGTTTCGTTAAAGTAATCAGAGCTCTTCAAATTTTTATTAAAGTTTTTTTCACATATTCTCTTTAATCAGAGCTGTCAATTCTCCATGCAACTTTTAAAACAACAAAGTTCTTTCGGGTTCTTATTGGAGCTTAACGGAATTTACCGAATTAGAGCCGGCTAATGGCGGCGACGGTGGGGTTTGTTTTTCCTTGCCTCTCGAAGGTCTCTCTCCGAATCTCTCTAAAACTGATTTTTCCCCAATTCTCTCAGGGGATCTAGTCGACTGTTGGCTTTCGACCAATGAGATTATTTTCCACCCACATGATTTGCGGGGAGCCATGGCTCGATGAATGAAATATCAGCAGCTCACATGACGTAATGTCTTTTTGTCTTCCCTTTTTTCAATTATATGATTCCTAGGTTTTTGGTTTTAGTATATGTTCCCAGGAATAATTGTTGAGGATCTAACCCTACCTGACCTCATCAAGTAAATTCTGACATTTTGTTATGGCCACTTTCATATTACAATTTTCAATCTGACCCAAAACAATTCATTTTTTATATGAAAAGAAAGAAAATCATATTTCTCTTCTTTTTTTTTTTCAAATTGTCAGCCAATTTCTCTATTCCCCGGATTTTACAAGTACATGATAGTATTAAAAATAGTTTCTTTTTTACATAAGCTCACATCGCGGATTACAATAAAACACAACTAATAATACCCCACTAATATTAATTTCTCTCTCTCCGTCGTATTAAACCAAACAAAAAATATATCAGCGCAAAATAGTGTCACATTATAATAATTTTTGAAAGTATTTGGATTAATAGCGTAATTTTATCTTTGGAATTAGGTTTTAGATTAAAGGCAAACTTCAATTTTCAAGCCTAGAAATTTAAGAGCCCTAATAATTTTCTTGTGGATTCTGTTAGTTGAGAGCCCATTTCTATTAGGGATGAACATGAGGCCGTCATCACGGTATAGTTCAATTTGTTTAGGGTCTACAATTCTACTTAAGGTATTTAGTATATAAATACCTACTACATAAACAACTTGGGCTCAGTCACAGCTATCACAGGGACTTCAAAGCTATCGTAGGGATCTTTGGTCCAGGTAGAATGATCAAAAGTTAGAACCGATTTTCTGGCTGCTAAAATAATTTAAATTTCTCTATAGCTGTTTTCTACATAATTTTTAGCAAAGTTAATACAACAATCAGGGAGGTTCTTCGAAATAGAGGAATAGAAATCTACGATATCAAATTTGAGAAAATAAATTTTAGCCGTTTCATTAATATTAGTAAACCAATTAATGGTTTAAGAAGAGTCCTTCCAGAGATTGTTGTGGAGACGGGATCATAATTCCTCGGTTATTCTTTTATGATTTCCCTAGAGACTAATCTTAAATCACTTTTTGTGGGATTAATTAACCTAGTTTATAATTCATAATGAAAATTAGGTTTGTGGGCCTTAAATAAAATGTAAGCGTCTTTGGGAGATATATTTCCTATTTTATCTGCAATATTTAAATCACTAGCTAAATTAGTCGTATCCCTGTCATTTCGGATAAAATGTTATTAGATCTATCTAATTTGTAATTTCTGTTAATTTTATTCTTAAGGAGATTAACGTAGTGTGAGAGATTGTACTTTTAAATGTTTTTTAGATTTGTCAGAGTTAATCTAAAAGTCCTTAGAATTTCTTATGGTGTTAGTGACAACTTTTAATAATTTTTAAAAGTATTTGGGTGACTTGAGCAATTTTATCTTTGGTATTAGTTTGAATGAGTTCCTCTCAAAGAAGTTTAGGAATTTACAAGAAGGTGGGTCTCGTTGTGTTTTGAGATTGTATGTGTTCGTTTGGTGGTCTGAAGTGTCAGCATATTTTAGGTAGAAGTAGGCTTTCCATCGTAATCTCTTTATAAAATATTCAATTTTCTCCGTGAGTGAGATGTTGAAGGATTGAAGGTTCGGATATGGAATATTTTTTAGGAATATTCCGGAGTGTATTTATCCATAATGAAATGTGAAATTCCTAATTCCTAATTCTTTTTCCGGGATTAAATCTAAGAGAGCTCAACTATCAGTGATAGAAGCAATTAATATTTAAATCTAAAAAGAAGCGACTTGATTGTAAAATCCCAAGGGAGATCCTATTAATATTAATTGTTAAAAATGAAATATTAAAACTGATCCAGCTAGAGAGCTTATATATTTGCAGAGCAAATACGTATTCTTTTACATATAAAGAATTCAAAATTTATGATCGTATGATCATTTCAGCGAATTGAATTCGCTTCATCGGCAGTCTTTAATATTATGGAAAATTCAAAAATTTGTTTGAACTTGTGTGGGTAAAGAAACCGGAAGTAAGGTTGCAAAGAGGATAGGAAAAGCGTAGCGAATAGAAAAAGAAAGGAAGAAGGAAAGGAAGGGAAGAAGAAAAAAAAAGAAAGAAGAAAAGGGGAAAGTAGAAAGGCGGAAAGAGAAGAAAATTTTTATGTTAGATTTAGAGACAGGAGAAAATGAAGGTCAGGATGCTGGGGTGAGATTAGCTTCTGTCAGTGATCTTTAATATTATGGAACATTCAAAAATTTACTTGAGTGTGTGTGCGGGTAATGAAATCGGAAATTAAGTGTGCGGAAAAAAAGAAACGAAAAAAGCATGGCGAAAAGAAGGGGAAAAGATGGGGGAAGAAAGAAAAAAAAGAATCGTGAAGAAAATGGAGAAGGCGAAAGAAAGAGAAGGAAAAAACGGATTTCAGTGAAATTCAGACGAGAAGTAAGTAAAACATTATTTATTTATTTACGATAAATAAATAATTTTATTTACATTGACCTCTCTGACTGGATCACTTTTAATATTTGAATTTTAACAATGAGTTTTAATAGGATCATCTTTGCGATTTTACCATCAACATGCTTCATTTTGGATTCATATATATATATATATATATATATATATACATTTTTTTTTAATTCAGATACTTCAATCCAAGGGAAAAAAGCAGGAAGATAAATTCCAAAAAACCCGATCCTAATTAATATTAAAAATTTATTTTAATATTAAAAAATGATACAGGAAGAGAGCTCCATGTAATAAAATATTACAGAGCAAATATATATTAAAAAAGGATTAATTCAAAGATGTTGAATGGCCATTTCGATATGAAGATCCCCACGGGGAACGACACATCACCTCAGCAACAGAAAAAAACCTTTCAGAAACTGGAGAAAAATTAGTCTACTTTTCCTTTTTAAATAGATTGCAAAGAAATTAAAAAATAAATAATAAAATAAAATAAAAATAAAAATAAAGTGAAAGAAAAAGAAAAGGAAAAAGAAAAAGAAAAAGATAGAATAAAATCAAATAAATAAGAAAAGAAAAAAATTGACATCGTCTGGGTTCGCAAAAAAAAGGGGAGAATGTAACTAAAAATTAACAGACAGCCGTGTTAAATCGACGTCAGTTAAAGCAACACGGAAAAAAGGTGGTAAGAGAGATAAAAGAAGGAAGGGAGGGAAAAAGAAAGAAACTAAAGAAAAAATTTTTTTAAATATTACAGACGCTGGACAAATTCAAAAACCTAATTTCCCCAAAACGTTGAAGTATTAGAAAAAGGCCTTTACTTAAAAAGGCATGATTATTAATAAAAGGGAATAAAAAAGATATAGGATTTAAAATAAAATTATTTTTAAAAAAATTAGGTCATTTGAAATTAAACTAAATAAAGACAACACTAGGTAAAAAAAAAAAAGAATTACAATTATTATATATACATACCTATAGAAGTACACACATACATACATATATATACACACAATTTAACGAATAAGAATACATATATACATACACATACACACACATACATTCAATTTATTACACACTTATATACATATACATGCGCATACACACATATATATGTGTGTACACACCTATATACAAAAAATTCATATACACATAATATACATGTGTACACATACATGCACACATATACACACACACACGCACACATATATATATATATATATATATATATATTCCATATGCACTCACACACATACATATTAATGAATATTATGAAAAGGTGCATTTAAATAGCTAAAAAAATTTTTTCAAAATTGCATATAGCCCACATACATAAATACATATATATACATATATATACAAATATGCACATCCACACACAAACATACACATATACATAAAAAAAATAAAAATTAAAAAAAATAAAAAAAAATAAAAAAAAATAAAAAAATAAATAAAAAAATAAAAAAATTAAAATTAAAATTAAAATTTTTTTTTAAAATATTAAAAAAATTATAGAAAAATTTAGAATTTAAAAATTAAAAATTAGAAGTTAAATTTTAAAATCCGCCCTATGGCGGCACTTGTTTATAAATTCCCTTCTAAAGTTCAAAAGTAAGTCCTGATGAGGATACTTCAAAATCAGAATCTTCTCCAATAAACACAGACGACACCTATCACGAAAACTTTTAGGAGTACAAACTGAGCCTATTAATTTCCAGCTGATTATAGGGTCCTGCCCTTCCTCCTTCATTTCCCAGAACCTACGTGATAGTGCCGTCAGACGGAGAAGATTCTGATTTTGAAGTATCCTCATCAGGACTTACTTTTGAACTTTAGAAGGGAATTTATAAACAAGTGCCGCCATAGGGCGGATTTTAAAATTTAACTTCTAATTTTTAATTTTTAAATTCTAAATTTTTCTATAATTTTTTTAATATTTTTAAAAAAAATTTTAATTTTAATTTTAATTTTTTTATTTTTTTATTTATTTTTTTATTTTTTTTATTTTTTTAATTTTTTTTATTTTTATTTTTTTTTTATGTATATGTGTATGTTTGTGTGTGGATGCGCATATTTGTATATATATGTATATATATGTATTTATTTATGTGGGCTATATGTAATTTTGAAAAAAATTTTTTTAGCTATTTAAATGCTCCTTTTCATAATATTCATTAATATGTATGTGTGTGAGTGCATATGGAATATATAATATATATATATATATATATATATATATGTGTGCGTGTGTGTGTGTATATGTGTGCTTGTATGTGTACACATGTATATTATGTGTATATGAATTTTTTGTATATAGGTGTGTACACACATATATATGTGTGTATGCGCATGTATATGTATATAAGTGTGTAATAAATTGAATGTATGTGTGTGTATGTGTATGTATATATGTATTCTTATTCGTTAAATTGTGTGTATATATATGTATGTATGTGTGTACTTCTATAGGTATGTATATATAATAATTGTAATTCTTTTTTTTTTTTACCTAGTGTTGTCTTTATTTAGTTTAATTTCAAATGACCTAATTTTTTTAAAAATAATTTTATTTTAAATCCTATATCTTTTTATTCCCTTTTATTAATAATCATGCCTTTTTAAGTAAAGGCCTTTTTCTAATACTTCAACGTTTTGGGGAAATTAGGTTTTTGAATTTGTCCAGCGTCTGTAATATTTAAAAAATTTTTTTCTTTAGTTTCTTTCTTTTTCACTCCCTTCCTTCTTTTATCTCTCTTACCACCTTTTTTCCGTGTTGCTTTAACTGACGTCGATTTAACACGGCTGTCTGTTAATTTTTAGTTACATTCTCCCCTTTTTTTTGCGAACCCAGACGATGTCAATTTTTTTCTTTTCTTATTTATTTGATTTTATTCTATCTTTTTCTTTTTCTTTTTCCTTTTCTTTTTCTTTCCCTTTATTTTTATTTTTATTTTATTTTATTATTTATTTTTTAATTTCTTTGCAATCTATTTAAAAAGGAAAAGTAGACTAATTTTTCTCCAGTTTCTGAAAGTTTTTTTTCTGTTGCTGAGGTGATGTGTCGTTCCCCGTGGAGATCTTCATATCGAAATGGCCATTCAACATCTTTGAATTAATCCTTTTTTAATATATATATATATATATATATATATATATATATATATGACATTACAACTATACTCGTGTCGAAAAACCTTCCACAAATCTACGAAGAAAGGAAAAAACGGTTTTAAAAAAGAAAGAGCTAAGTATGTACATCAGTCAAAAGGGTTCGGACCGAGTCAGCACGTAACCCAAAGAAAAAAACCCGATACGAGCAATCAACTAACAAAAAGCGCTCAATACTTAGGTAATGCGGAATAAGTAACGAGAGAGAAAATTCTACATGTTAACCCTTGTATCACACACACACACACGCATTTTCTAGTGAGCCAGACAGACCTACATAAGTTTCACCTAAACGAATCGTCAGGGGAAGCTGGCTTTCCCTGACGATCCGTTTAGGTCAAATCTAGCTAGGTCTGTCTGGATCACTAGGTATTCTTTACTTATATATATATATATATATATATATATATATATATATATATATTACGAAAATGTGTGTCATTCGGCAGGATTCGAACCTGCGACCCCTATCCACATCTACCATGGTAGCTTCCCCTATGTGGATAGGGGTCGCAGGTTCGAATCCTGCCGGATATATATATATATATATATATATATATATATATATATATATATATATCTTATTCCGTCTCTTATTGATATACGATTCTCATTTCTGTTTTGTTTTTTCTTTTTTTTCTCTCTTACTTTCTTATTTTCTATTTGTCGTTTTTTTATTTTATTTTATTTTATCTCTGAAAATCGGAGAGATTAACTACGAGTATTTATGTAACACCAACACTATCACCAACTCTCTCTCTGCATCCATAACAAATGCACAGTAGTGTACTTATTTTTTGACGACAACTCTTCAACCGATTTCAATGAAATTCAGACGAGCATTGAATATGAGTGTGCTGCTAGGCATGTAAATTGGTGGACAATCCTTGCTCGTTCAATCGTTCGGACTGGTGACTAAAATTTACCGAATTCATACGACTATCGACAAAATTGATGGGAACATACAGGAAGAGGATTCGGGTTAAGATAACTGAATTTCCGGCGAAGCACCGACGCGAGCGTTACTGAAATGGCGCCCCTACTCTCATATTTATTATTCTTTTATTTAATTCCCAGTTCTTTTCTTATCTGTTTATTTATTTATTTATTTTGAGCAATGAGGTTTATGTAATTCGAACTTGTATGGATGCACAATGTCGACAAAATATCGGCCTTGGCAAAATGATATCATATCTCAGAACGAGTCAAATTATTCTCCTAGGAAACAGAGCAAAACGCAGGTGGTTTTGAATTTCGGGAGATGAAATGTGCATTATATCCAAAATACGGAGATCATTTTACAACAGAATGAGAAGAAAGAGAGAGAGACGAAGAAACGCAGAGGCATATATATATATATATATATATATATATATATATATATATATAGAAAGAGCGAGAGAGAAAGAGAGAGAGAAAGAGAGAGAGAGAGAAACAAATAAGTAACGAGAGAGACAAAAGAAATTGAAAGGAAGAGTAAATTATAAGGTCAAGGAAAAGAGAAAGATAGAGAAAGAAACATAAAGTAACACCAACAGAGTAAGAGAGAGAGAGAGAGAGAGAGAGAGAGAGAGAGAGAGAGAGAGGAATCAAAAGAAACATACATACTGAGTGAGTGAGAACGATAGAGAAGAACAGAGGGACAAAAGAATAAGACGATAAATAAACAAAAGAATATCCCGTGATTAAGACAAAAATTGATAGAAAGTAAGAAAGATAGAGAGTAATAAACAGAGAGAGACAAAAAAGTGAGGAAAAAGAGTGTGAATTATAAACCAAAAACATAAAGAGAGAGAGAGAAACACCGAAATATAGAGAGACATTGAAAGTGTAATAATGAGAGATAAAAAATACGATGAAGAAAGATAGAGAAGGAGTGAAGGAAAGCAAAAAAAAAAAAAAAAATCAAAAATGATAAAAAGTGAAATAGAGGGCAAAAGAAAAAACATGGATGTATAAAAGAGTATGTGTGGAACGATTAACAGTTTCGAGCTTCACGCAAGTTGTTGAATCCTTGAAATGGCGTGAACTGAATAGTTGCCTCCTATAAAATTTATCGGCTGGCTACAATGAAAAAGCGGATGAACATTTAGATCATTTTTGTCATTTCTTTTGGTCCAGTTCTTGTTCGTTCTATCTCATTTTTGATTTTAGTTCCTTCACTATTAGAGTTCTGTGATTTTTATCCTTCATTTATTTTATTTTATTTTATTTATTCGGATATTTCCATTGTCTTATTTTCCATTATTCAAAGATTTTTCCCTTTCAAATGTATACAAATCAACTAAACCCATACCGCTTTCCTTATCTATCTATCTATCTATCTATCTATCTATCTATCTATCTATCTATCTATCTATCTACAGAATGCACTGGATTAATTCACACCGCATTTCATTCGTGCGAATCTGTAGCCGTACCAACATAACAAATTTAGTTCGATGAAGTCCTGAAGAACAAAACGCGTCACAAATAAACTTTGTCCATTTTGTCATACAATTTCCCTCTATATATTGTTTTTTTCAGAAATTTCATGTCGATTTTTAGACCCCACTACAGATATCGACAAACTCAAAACATTACACAATGCGGAAATTGATAGAAACACTAAATTTATCAAAATTCACCATCCATAAGCACGTTGGGGTACCACCTGATCTGAGTGAAAAGAATCTTTTGGATCGTATTTCTGTCTGTGGTTTGCTGTACAAACGCAATGAAAATGCACCCCATTTTAAGCAAATTGTGACGGGTGATGAGAAATAGATCGTTTGCAACAATATTCAATAAAAAAGATCCTGCAGTAAGCGACATGAGCCAACTTTAGCCATCCCAAAACGAGACACTCATCCTTGGAAACTCATGCTATGCATTTGGTAGAATTGGAAAAGAATCTTGTTCTATGAGCTTCTGCGAAATAACCAGTCAATCGATTCTGAAAAATACTGCTCGTAATTGGGCGAATTAAATGCAGTAATTCAAGAAAAACGCCTATAATTGAAGAACAGGAAGATTGCTTCTAGCCAGGTTTGAAATCCGACCGAATAAACATCAGTCGGTGATTCTACTTCTGAGCTATGGGCGCTCGGTAGAGGAAGACAGACATGAGCGTGTTATATACAATGTAAATACATGCCAGTAGCAGAGAGTGTTCAAATTCATTACTGAATAAACGATGCGTAAATATATATACAGTGATGCCAAGTCCGTGAATGAAGAGGATAATCCAAAAGATTTATTTAATATAAATATTAATAGATAGATCCATATAGAAAGCGCAGTAGACATTATCCAGAGCAATATGATATTCATAAAGGAAAATTCAACACATTATCTAAAGTGGTTATAAGATATAATCCGTTTCGATAAGCTAATAAGCTCATTTCATCAGACCACGTATTATCTGGTATATTTTTTTATTCCAAATATAACATGGTTTGATGAGATGAGCTTATTAGCTTATCGAAACGGATTATATTTTATAAACACTCACTTTAGATGATCTGTTGATATTTTCTTATATATATATATATATATATATATATATATATATTATCTTTTCATTCAGTTTATTGCTATACGAGTCTATTTTCTGTTGTTTTCCTCTTTTTTTCGTCTTATATTCTTATTTTCTATTCGTTGTTTCTTCTTTTCTTTTAATCTTTCGACTATGATTTATTTTTGTTTCTTTGATCGTTTTTTGTGCACATACTCTTCGTCTATATTTTTCTCGCAATATACCTGCCTTATATGTGCATTCATGACTTGCATCAATTTTATATGGTCATAATTCAACGAATCTGTGCTGGGTGTGGAAGGAAAATCTTTGATCGGTATGTGTGGGGCGGGTAAGTATCACCCACACCTTCAACCATCCCTGTAAAATGTCGGCAGATCAACAAACGAACAAGTACACGTCTTTTGTGGACGTCCCATCCCCGGGGATGAAGGGAGATGAAGAGATAGCATACTTTTTGGCATTTAAAATTCTACATGTTAAACCTTGTATGACACACACACATATATACACGCACACGCACATACAAACGTAGTACCTGTATTATATATGCATATATGCTTCTGTATTTAGGCAGTAATCCATCTTTCATACATGTTTAATTAAACAAACCTGACAAGTTATGTCTTTTATTATATTTTTCTCGTATGCCGACAAGGTTTTTTTATATTGTGGACTGGATGTAGAAACTATCCAAATACTTTATTCCGAGCGCTTTCAGCTAATCACTTAGCCATTTTCAAGGATTTTAGTTATACTGCTATAATAAATAAACAGTAAAATTTCAGTAAAGTAAACAGTAAAATTTCAGCACAAAGAAAACTGCTGTCAAATTTGGTGTCAATTCGCTTGAATGTCAGTGTAAATAAGAAACAACTGAAAATGTTAATAAAAAGAGCACTTAAAATTAGAAAGCGACAACTGAAATATTTTCATTACATAATGAGAAAAGAGGGTTTGGAGAACTTAACCCTCACAAGACATATCGATGGCAAGAAAGATAAGAGAAGGCAGCGATCCGCCCATCAGACGGGTTTGTGTGAATTGGTGGTGGAACGGATTGTAGGAGGCTTGAAAAGTACTACACAGCGTGCCAGAATTATATGCAACTCGATTTTTTTGTTCTAACTCAGTCAGTTTTAATAAAAATTAGTGAAACTTGGCACGTTATATGGCAACACTAACACATGCGCAGATCTAAAATTTTTAGCTAATCTGCGCAGTAGTAAACAAACGGCAGCCATTTTGGTGACTTGCAGCCTGTTTCAGCGTGCCAACTTTATATACAAGATGGGACATAAAGGTACTTTAAGTCAAGCTGAGAAGTCTAAAATTGTCCAAAGGATTTTTAATAAGATATCTACCTTGGACCATGATCATCGTACAATTAAAAAATTTGTTACTAACCCTGAACTTTGCAACGAACTTTCTGACAAAGGGAAAATTCGTAAGAAAGCACCTGTGTCGCATCGAGCTATGAGTAGGGTCAAGAGAGAAGTCCGCCGTAACCCTCTTGAAACTAGCAAAAAAGTTTTTGAAAACGCTGGCGTTCCTGATGTGCCCAAAGCAACTCGATGTCGTATCCTGAGGATGGTTGCAAAATGTGGAAAGCCAGAGGTTCGCCCTCCATTAAAGGATATCCACAAGAAAAAGAGGACGGAATGGGCAAGAAATCACATGAAGATAAATTTTCAAACTGTTTTGTTCACCGATAAGTGTCGAGCGACCCTTGATGGACTCGATGGGTAGAGAAAAGAATGGTACCGTAATGAGGGTCCACGTCCCCACCGGATCAGGTGTCAACAAAGAGGTGATGGTGTGATGTTTGGGGCTGCAATCATTGGTAATGAGCTAGTAGGACCATTCAGAGTCGCAGATGGAGTGAAAATAACCGCCAAACTCTACATTGTCTTTATTAAGGAACACCACGAACCCTGGCACAAGAAAAAGAATTTGTCATTCCGGAAAAAGATGGTATTCATGCATGATAATGCACTGTCTCATGCTGCAAGGATAACCACTGAATATTTGGAGAGTGTTTTTGCCAGACATGGGCAAATAATGCAATGGCCAACCTGTTCTCCAGATTTAAATCCCATCGAAAATCTGTGGAGCATCTTGAAAAAGAAGATTTACTCCGGAGGAAGGCAGTACACCTCCAAGGATGACCTCTGGAATGCCGTTCTGACTGCTGCCAAAGAAATTTCGTCAAATGAAATCGAAAGTTTGACATCTTCAATGGACCAAAGGTGCTTTTCTCTTGTTAATAAAAATGGCAATTTTATACAACATTGATTGTACTATGAAACCATATTGAAGATGTTTGCTCTGTATTATTGTTGTTCTGAAATTACATATTCCTAAAATTATCAGTGTTTTAATTTTCCGTCACCACTTCACCATATTTGACACTTTAGCAATGATTTGCATATGAAGTTTGCACGCTGAAACAGGCTGCAAGTCACCAAAATGGCTTACTATTGCGCAGATTAACTTAGAACTTTAGATCTGCGCATGTGTTAGTGTTGTCATATAACGTGCCAAGTTTCACTAATTTTTATTAAAACTATCGGAGTTAGAACAAAATATCGATTTGCATATAATTCTGGCACGCAGTGTAGGAGCCACAAGGGACAGGAAGTTGTGGAGATCCATGAATGCCCAGACGTTAAAGAGACACAACACATAGAAGACGTACACTTAGATAGAAAGTCCTAATTTCTTTGGGATATCTCCTCTAATGCTTATTTAGTCAGTCAGTCAGTCAGTTACGTGCTATACGCGATACACGATTAACGGATCATGTCTCCTTCGATCCAAACTGACTAAGCATAAGATTTTCCAACAGTAAGTTGCCATTTTTTTCTGCAGATAGACTAGTTACCAATCAAGGCAATAGAACCAAAGCTGCTCTGCTATTTAACCCATAGCTGGATGAAGAAGAGATAGATTAATACTTTCCTCAAATTTATTTCCGAGTAAGTGAATGCAACGAATTGGAATTTGAACTCGGCTCTCTCATTCAGCAACTATATCCATTGCCCTACAACGCAGTGTACACAGTCTTAAAGTTTCTGAAATGTACACAAATTCTTAATGTCTAAATGTGTACATTGTACATAATTGTAGTTATTAAGAGTTGTTTCTTTTTAATGAGAGCTTGACTGATCTTCTCTTATGTCAATATTGAATAATTAATAACAAAAGTGATGAAAACATAAAAAATAAAGTAATTGGGTATATACCCAAACATATATTTAAGCAAAATGGTTTAAAGAGTTTCAAATTTCAGTGCCCCTCGTCTTTAAACGCATGCATGGTTGCCTCAAACAAAACATCATTTTAGTCCGGTGAAGTCCTAATTTTTCATTGATTTTCCTTATATCGTTCTGATATGTAAAGATTTTCACATCTTTTTTTCCGTAATTAGAGCTTCTATTATTTTTAAACGCTTTTTTTTTTTTTTACAGTTGAACGGGCGTATAACATGAGCATTCTCGATAATTGTTTTTTTTGTGCATTGAGGTTGGTACAATTCAATGCTGGTTTAAATGGAAGTCTGGTCAAAGAGGTGGAGAATCAGTCGTTATGGCAGACAAATAGTCCGGCAGAATTATTTATGAATTTTATTTTTGGTAAAGGATGTGTGTTCTGGGGCAGTGGATATCGACTCAGAACGACAAATCGGGGAGCCGAGTTCGAATTTCAGTTAAATTCCTTGCATTCACATACATGCAAATACCTGTCACTTCCCTCTAGTTAAATAACAGGACTGCTTGGGTTCTGTAGCCTTGGCTGGCAACCAGTCTAACGCAGAAAGCAATGGCAACTCACTGCGGGATAATCTTGTGCCCAGTCAGTCATGTCTCTTTCGAGACATGATCGCTCAAGCGTGTTGCGCGTATGGCACTTAACTGACTGACTGATATGAATATTGTTGCTATTGCCCTGCTAAACTGTGTTATTATTCTTTCATTTTCAAAGAAAAATGATTTAATTTGTCTGTCCGCAATGCAGTTTGGGAAACCGTTTTTAACAGGCCTTTGTTTTACATTACTGAGTTATTTATGGAGTATATATATATATATATATATATATATATATATATATATATATATATTGCGCAGAATGTTACAATGAGAGAAAAGACTTGCTACAATGCGTAAAAGGATAAACAATGGACGGGATTTTTTTTTTTTTATAAGCGTTTCACCCCGAGCAAGGCATGTCACTGCCACTACTGTGCAGGGGGCTACGTAGAGTGGAGAAAGGCTGATTAAATATAGGAAATAACAGAGGGTGGGTGATAGGCGGGTGAGGATACCGAGAATGAGGGTTGGGTAGATGAGAGTGTTGTGAGAATATTTGGGAGTTAGTGTGATAGGAGGTGTCTATTGACCCTACATTTAAACACCTGGAGATTGTAACTGTCGGGAAAGCAGACTTGTGGAAGGGAGTTCCACAGGCGGGAAGCGCGGGATTCATGAAGATAAGAAATAGCAATTAACGTTGCATTAAACTTTTTGGAAATTTTAACTATCAAGGAAGCACAAATAAACACAGATGAAGTGCAAATAAATATGCCACATTTTGATTTTGACATAGTCTCCATGTACAGCGATGCACTTCTGATATCGCTCAATGAGATTCTACATTCTTTCAAAGAGCTTTTTGGTAGCTCACGAAGCGACCTCTGTACCAATTGGGTGAGGATAAATACCCTTGAAAAACAAATCTAATTTTTGAAAAAAAATGAAAAAATTGAATTGTAGAAAAATGGAAAAAAATTCAATTTTAAAAAAATTGAAAAAATATCGAAATTGGAAAAAGTAAAAAAAAAATTGCGTTCTAGAAAAATTGAACAAAAATTGAATTTTAGAAAAAATTAAAAAATAAATTTTAGAAAAATTGGAAAAATTGAATAGCCGAGAAATTGAAAAAGTCGAATTTTAGAAAAATTGAATAAACAGAATTGCAGAAAAATTGAAAATTTCGAATTTCAGAAAAAGTGAAAAAAATTTAATTGTTAGAAAAGTTAAAAAAATGGTTGAATTGTAGAAAAAGTGAGCAAAAACTGAATTTTAGAAAAATTTTCAAAAAATCGAATTTTAGAAAAACTGAAAAATAAATCAAAATTTACAAAAATTGAAAAAAGTTAAATTGTAGCGAAATTGAACAAAAAATTGAAATTTAGAAAAATAGAAAAAAGCGAATTTTAGAAAAATTGAAAGAAAAATGGAATTGTATAAATATTGAAGAAAATTATCCTCAACATAGTACTTTCGTTGAAATTGAAAGAAAAATGGAATTGTATAAATATTGAAGAAAATTATCCTCAACATAGTAATTTCGTTGAAATTGAAAGAAAAATGGAATTGTAGAAATATTGAAGAAAATTATCCTCAACATAGTAATTTCGTTGAAATTGAAAGAAAAATGGAATTGTATAAATATTGAAGAACATTATCCTCAACATAGTAATTTCGTTGAAATTGAAAGAAAAATGGAATTGTAGAAATATTGAAGAAAATTATCCTCAACATAGTAATTTCGTTGAAATTGAAAGAAAAATGGAATTGTAGAAATATTGAAGAAAATTATCCTCAACATAGTAATTTCGTTGAAATTGAAAGAAAAATGGAATTGTAGAAATATTGAAGAAAATTATCCTCAACATAGTAATTTCGTTGAAATTGAAAGAAAAATGGAATTGTAGAAATATTGAAGAAAATTATCCTCAACATAGTAATTTCGTTGAAATTGAAAGAAAAATGGAATTGTATAAATATTGAAGAAAATTATCCTCAACATAGTATTTTCGTTGAAATTGAAAGAAAAATGGAATTGTAGAAATATTGAAGAAAATTATCCTCAACATAGTAATTTCGTTGAAATTGAAAGAAAAATGGAATTGTATAAATATTGAAGAAAATTATCCTCAACATAGTAATTTCGTTGAAATTGAAAGAAAAATGGAATTGTAGAAATATTGAAGAAAATTATCCTCAATATAGTAATTTCGTTGAAATTGAAAGAAAAATGGAATTGTAGAAATATTGAAGAAAATTATCCTCAACATAGTAATTTCGTTGGTGTTCTTCATACAGATATAGATTCATCTTTTCGCCCGCGCGCGCACACACACACACACACACACACACACACACACACACACACACACACACACACACATATATATATATATATATATATATATATATATATATTAAATTTGTATATTTACGCAGCAAATGTTTTTTTAGGCATGTAAGATTAAATAAATTGCAAACATATCGTGTCTGCTTAAATACAAAAATTTAAATTATACAATTCAGGAGCTCATCATAACAACATAACCTGGCAACTTAAACGTAACTTTGTAAAAAGGCAGATTGAAGTAACTTAACAACTTTCAACAAACGGAAGCAAGAAATAAATACAATATTAGAAAGCACTATCAAATCTGAACAACTTAAAGAAATTCTAAATAGACTAAAAGAAATTACTAACAGATCGGAATGTAAACATATGTTAAAAATTCAAAGAACATTCAGGACATTATATAAAGGAACTATATACCTCCCGAATGACTTTGAAAGTTTTATAAACATTTCTGATTATGAATTAACTGACAACCAAAAAGAACTACTTAACGTTGGACCTAACTGCTATTTATACAAAAATACAATTGACTGCATAAAAAAGTTGAAACTTAGACACTATAGCAAAATATAATTAAACTACTAAAAATAATTGCTACAGAATCAGAACTCTGTGATCTACTTAAGGCAGAATCTATAAAAGACAGAATAAAAAGATATTTTCTTCCAAACTCAAAAATACTTCACTGAAGATTGCTGTAAAAATTACGCAGCCATTCAGAAATAGTAATTATGAAAGCTGATAAAGCTAACATCTTTGTTGTTATAAACAAGTCTGACTACAACTCAAAATAAAACACTTGATGATCAAACCAAATTTTAAAATATTTACCAATAACCCTACCACTCAGCTAAAAGTAAAAATTACTAAATTAATCACAGCTAACAATGCAGAGCAAAACAATTTAAAACTTACCAAAATAATCGTAGACTATAAACCAGGATACATTTATGGTTCTATTAAAAGACGCAAGCCTAACTTTCCACTTCGCTCTATTATATCACAAATACCACTTCTATATACCAACTAACTAAAACGCGTAACCAATTAATTATACCATACATACCTAACAAATACAGCATTAAATCATTCTTGAACTTATACAAATATTAAAAACGGAAAAATCTAATAATGAAATTACACACCATTGATGTTGAAAATCTGTCCACTAATGTTCCCTTTAGAGAAACCATTGATATTATTATTAAAACATATATAATAATAATTCTTTGTTCCAAGTGAAAATTAAACTTAAAACACTGATAAAATTACTTTAATTTGTACCCTCGAAATCTCATTCTATGATCATAGAAATAATATGTACGTGCAACGAGATGGTGTTTTAATGGGCTCAGTTCTGGTTTCAACTTTCAGCAATTTCTACATGATCAACCTAGAAAATAATATATTTAGCACCACTAAAACCCCTCCATCTACCTACGATATGTAGATGATAGTCTTATATAAGTTAAAAACACAGAAAAAATTATAGAAGTAAAAAAACTTTAAAAATTCAGTCCTCAAGTTCACAAACGAACTTAACAAAGACAAAAAATCCCTTTCCTTGAGATTTTATTAGACACAAACAATTACACATTTACTAGCTCCCCATATAAAAAAAACAGACAGCAACAACTCTTGCACTCTCAATTATAAGAGTGAATGCCCTAACCACTACAAAATAGCACTTATAGACATTTCAATTAACCGAGCACTAATCAACTCCTCCACAAAAAATATTTTACTATGAACTAAAAATATTAAGCAGACTCGCATTGATAATGACTTCCCAAACCATATTGTAGATTAACAAATAAGACGATATTGCAAAAACATCAACAACCATCAAACAGAATATCGTACTTCCACAAAAGACCTTAAACATATCAAACTCTTATATTGCAACCAGATGCACGATAACTACAAACAGGATGAAAGAAATCATAAAAAATATCTCATTCGTACTAATATAGCTCCCGTTGATTCTAATAATAAATGAAATTAATAATATTATTATAAAAATACAATACTACTAATTTAATTATCCGTAATAAGTCCTCCCAACCAACTGATGTATAACATAAAACCAACATTATATATCATTTCAAATGTCCCTTGGGAGAATGTATCTCCGACAAAAACAAATATATAATGGATTTATAACAACTATATAACCAAGTCGTCTTACACTACACATGCCTGACCATTCGTCCATTTCTAAACATCTACAACAACATTCCTGTCTACATTCACAATATAAAAAATAATTATCGATACCACAACTATCTTGCACCAAGAAAACAACAAAAGCAAACTACAGATCCTGAAGGCAATATTCATTAAAAAAAAACTTAAGCTGTTAATTAGTGGAATCAACTATGAATACTGTAGTAATGTTCTCAAATGTTTATAAAAAAAAAACAGTTTTTTATACTTTAACACGTGCATGACCATGACATTACACTATACAAAATGCCATTTTGGATAATTTTCAAGTTCTAATGAACGCAGAGCAATTTGTTAACCGTTACATTTCAAGCAGAAAGGATCCTTGATGAGATCTTGTCAAACTGGAAAAATGGATGAAGGGGTTTCGTAAAATATCCTACACGCTCACCAGACATCACTAGACTTTTTTATGAGTATATCTAAAAGACTAAGTCTACGCTAACAAACCTGCAACAATCGCTGAACTGAGAGCAGCTATTGAACGAGAATGCACGCAAATACCAAACGAATTGTTTCGTGATATTTGCGATACCATTGCTTCGCGTTTTCAGCTGTTCTTGGACAGAAACGAATGTCAGTTTAAAAACAGGTGTTGACAAAACAATAAAATAAAGTCTGTATATTCTATTTAATTTTGAAAATGACATCTATTTTCATAAACACTGACTTTACAACTATTTTTGGCGACACACTGTATTACGAAATTATACGAAATAGGCATTAACCGACACATTTGAATTTATTTGTTTGAACATCATTTTTAATGAATATTCGTATTTGCGTAGATAGTTTTGTTTTGTTTTGTTTTGTTTTTTAATAATTAAACCAAACTTTTTTTTTATCTACTGGCCTAAAGAATTCGAGAAATCTTTTTTTGAAAAATATTTATCTTCCGGCAGGATTCGAACCTGCATACTCCCAACACCAGAGACATGCCGTCATTAGATTTGATTTGAGGCCTGTCGCTTATAGATATAAACAATGTAGACATGGTCTGATAATCTATGAAACTACGAGTCAGCCTGCAGTATCCATTTCCATGTCCACTATATATATATATATATATATATATATATATATATATATACAGTAGCGAGCATAAAGATCAGAACGATGTTAAGAAAAAGTTTAAAGATGAAATAGCTTTTTATTTTAAAGCTTCATAGAAAATTTTTTCAAGAAAAAATAAGGAAATAAAGGTAAATTATATAATTCGAAAATATAAAAAACAATAAACTTATTTTGATGAAGTCATAAGAATAATTATATAACATTAAAAAAAAATAGATGTTGACAAAACAATAAGATAAAGTGTTGACAAAACAATAAAATTGTTCTAATATTCTATTCAATTTTGAAAATGATATCTATTTTAATAAACACTGACTTTACAACTATTTAAGACATACATACATTTTTGGCGACACACTGTATTAGGAAATGATACAAAATAGACATTAAGTCAGTTAAGTGTCATACGTGATACACGCTTGGGCGATCAGGTCTCGAAAGAGACATGACTGACTGGGCAGAAGATTATCCCGCAGTAGGTTGCCATTGCTTTCTGCGGTAGACTGGTTGCCGACCAAGGCTATAAAACCCAGTATGCCCTGGGTTATAACTGGAAGGAAGAGACGGATTAATACCTTTCCCAAGGGTATTTGCGCGTAAGTGAATACAATGGATTTAACTGGAATTCGAACTCGGCTCCCCGGTTTCTCGTTCCGAGCCGATATCCACTGTACCACAACGCACATCCACAACCACAACGCACATATATATGGTATTCAAAATATGTATGCACAAACTGCAACTGTTTGTCATTAGAGTGGACTTTGAAGATGAGGACTCTTATTTTCAGCAAGATAGAGCACCCCCACACTACCATCGCGATTTTAGATCCTTGATGAGATCTTGTCAAACTGGAAAAATGGATGAAGGGGTTTCGTAAAATAGATATTAACCGACAAATTTGAATTTATTTGTTTGAACATCATTTTTAATGAATATTCGTATTTGCGTAGATAGTTTTGTTTTGTTTTGTTTTTTAATAATTAAAACAGTATTAACAAAAGAACCATTCTATTTTCATTTATAATTATTCACTTAGCGATAAATAATAGTATCAAATAGATCATATTTTTTAAAACACTGGGGTGCCCTAATAATTATGGCCGGTAGTGTACATATATACATGTAGGTAGGGAAGATCAGCTGGTTACGCTTCCATGGTTTCGGCCTTTTCGTTTTTGCTAAGCGAAATCACCAGACGAAAACTGAAAAGTTCGAAACCACGGAAGCGTAACCTACTGATCTTCCTCACCTAAATATCTAAATTCTCTACATGTTAAATCTTCATTTTTCTTCAAGCATGTATTGAGCACTTTCTAATACAACTGTTTTGCTCGCCTAATTTAAATCTGAGCTATAAATGTTTAGTATATATAAATGTGTTATATAAATGTGTCATATAAATGTGTCATATATATATATATATATATATATATATATATATATATATATATATATATATATACACCTTATGTGTACACACATTTGGAATATCATTGCCAGTTGCCTGTCCTCTTGCTGATCGTCAGTTAAATTAATAAATGTCATGGAATTTTCGCCAAAGTAACTATTTATTGCCAATCCATTCCAGTTGCAACTGACCAGAAGCCGCCAATCTGGCTACACTTTTAGCCTGAGAATGGAAAAACGTCACATTTTGTTTGTCACAGTACGAATGTAATTGAGTATATCTGTGTGTGCACCTCTATTCGTCCGCATACGCTTAACTGCAGCAATATTAATGTCTTTACCTAGCTATGCTAACACACACACAAACACACACACACTCACACATACACACAAACACTTATACAAATATATATTCTTGAAATATATTCACAAAATTCAATGCTAGAGGTTATCAGTGATGTTACCCTGGCTTCATTACGGATTTCGGGTATTGCAACATCAGATCCGTTCTACCAGGTACCCCGATCTGTTAACAGGTCGCCTCTCGTTCCACGATGCAAAATTTTATTGATTGTATTAGAAGGCAGATCTTACTTTTATATTGGCATCGAGATTTGCATTAGCCAATCAAATTTATATATATTTTGAAAAAAGTTTTCCGTTTTACAGTTAAACAAATAAGATGTAACCGTTAATTCTACTCCAACAGCTTCTTTTCTCGCGCTTCCCGCCTGTGGAACTCCCTTCCACAAGTCTGCTTTCCCGACAGTTACAATATCCAGGTGTTTAAATGTAGGGTCAATAGACACCTCCTATCACACTAACTCCCAAATATTCTCACAACACTCTCATCTACCCAACCCTCATTCTCGGTATCCTCACCCGCCTATCACCCACCCTCTGTTATTTCCTATATTTAATCAGCCTTTCTCCACTCTACGTAGCCCCCTGCACAGTAGTGGCAGTGACATGCCTTGCTCGGGGTGAAACGCTTATAAAAAAAAAAAAAAAAAAAAAAGTTACCCAAAAAATGATCGGTTGATTATGGAGTTATAGTAAAAAGTAAAAATATGATTTCGAAACATGAGAAATTATGTGTTAAATGTTAAATATTAAATTAATTATATTACAATAATATATATATATATATGTGTGTGTGTGTGTGTGTGTGTGTGTGTGTGTGTGTGTATGTGTGTGTGTGTGTGTGTGTTGGAACGTAGGTACATCGATAAATCTGCAAACTCTATGTAATGCATAACAATTTATTTGACACAATCTCCTTCCTCATAAATACGATGAAGTCAACATTGAATATTAATCACATTATACAATGAAATATTTAGGTTAAAATACTGCATTTCAGTCGACGCACTTATTCATCCGCCTCGTTTGCGATTAATTTTATAGATTATCTTTATCTTTTTTTTTAGTACTTAATATTTTAACTGAATTTCTTTATTGCAATAAAACAGTAGATGTAAATATATGTTTAGATGTAAATATATGTTTAGATGTAAATATATGTTTAGATGTAAATATATGTTTAGGAAAAAGTAACTGAACATAACAGTTACTCCATAACTCTAAAAATAGACTCATCATATAATAGCCGTATTCTGTTGACATTAAGTTATGACCATTGAAAAATTGCTCTTGAAGTTCAATGCATTTCTATCAAGATTTATTCGAATTCGCTGGAAACAAAGAAAAGACTACTGGACCGTTATATGATATCGGTCTTTCTATTTGGCAGCGAATGCTGGATGATCTAGAAGATGAAGGAAAAACTCGAAGCAACAGAAATGTTTCCGCAGAAGGATGCTGAGGATAATATGAGCAGAACATGTGAGCAACGACGAGATTTTGGAGAGAACAGAAACGAAAAGGAAACTGATGCTTAACACCAGGAAGTGACATTTGAAGTTTCTGGGACACGTAATCAGCAAGGAGGGCTTAGAGAACCTGAGATTCACAGTGCGATAATAGAGACAGCGATATAGGGGAAAGTAGTGTGAAAACATACTTGATAGACTTAAGCAAATAGATAGAAGACCAGAATTTGAGAGAAATAACAAGACAAAGTCTATTAAGAGCTACAAGGGAAAGGAAGATATGGAGGCAATTGAGTATCATATTGCCCTTTTTCTGTTTCAGGATGAAGATAGTATAATGATAAGTTTGGCCTTCCATATGTTCTTCTACCAGGCGTGACACTTATCTTTGCCTCAAATGGCACACATGAAAATGCACTGTCGCAGTTGCGAATGTTTTACCTGTATTTGACTGTATTTGACTAAAATTTAGTATTGCAAAAGTAATTAATATGAACATTCATTTTCGCGACTAATTAGCAACTCTCGCAGAATTTATAAGAAAATTTACCGGTAGAGTATAAAATTAGTTCTAACCCCAGGCTAGTCAGTTGCATTCACTTTTGTACTAATAACCTTGGGAAAGGTATGAGTCTATTTCTTAGATTAAATAACTAGATAGCCCGGGCTCTCAAGCCTTGTGTCGAAAAAAACCCTGAAATTCAAACCATCAAAAAAAGAATGAGAAATTAATCCATTGTCCCTTCTGATGATACATGGCAATTCACAAATAAAAAAAAGAAAAGGTAGCTATGGAGAGTCATGATTGGCTATGTCTTGAAGAAATATGCCATTCAATTAATTTTAATTTGTCCAAGTAACAAGTAATGCATGAAATCATACAAGTCATTCTCTGAATTTTAAATAAATTTGTACACACTTTTCTTTCAATTGCTCAGTTAATGCCTGCTTAAACAGTAAGTTGTTGTAAGTAATTTTGGATAAGTAAATCTATCTTTCAGACTTCTCTCCTCCAACTGTTGTTTAATAACTCTCTATCAAAAGTATTTTTACATGAGTAATCAAATGTATATTGTGGTGCAGTGGATATCGACTCGGAACGAGAAATCAGAGAGCCACAAATACCCTTGAGAATGGTATTAATCCGTCTCTTCTCTCCAGTTATGGGTTAAATAACAGAAAAAATTGGATACAATAGGCTTGGGTGGCAACCAGTGTACCACAGAAAGTAATGGCAACTTACTGCGGGAAATTCTTCTATTCGGTCAATCATGTCTCTTCTGAAACATGATCGACCAAGCGTGTATCACGTATGGCACTATCTGCAGTAAAATTGCAAAAAAGCATGCCTCAGAAATTTATATCTGATGTCAATCTTGACGGCGAGTAAACAGTACTTACGTTCATGAATCAATCTAAAATCAGTATCATAAAAACTCCATGGAATTGTGCAAAAAAATAAAATGAACTACTTTTGGGCATATTGACAGTTCGGGAGACAGTGGAAAACAACTTTAACAACAGTTTTCTTGTAGAGTTTCGGGTGCTTTTTTATGCTTGTATATACAGCTGAATAGGGGTACTTCGGTGGGGTATAATAGTTAGCAATCTTGAACAATTACGGAGTGTTCGATCCTCACTGACTACTAAATACTTTCGGCCTTGTGCCACATGTAAGCTACGCTTAGAAAATCACTATGCAACTGAACAGAAATTGTAATGGCCACCATCTTCAAATTGGTGAATCAGCTTATATATATATATATATATATATTCGAATTCGGAATATCAGCCAATTACGCTACCTTGGTTTCAACATTTCTGAATATTCAGGCGTTATACATTCAAAGCTTCAATGAACCCTTTGGGTAGAAGATATTCATGTCATATTTTATGAAAATATTTTTTCTTTATTCCCAATTTTCTGGAACTAAGAAATACACTCATTTGTATTCTTCCATTTTTAGGAGTTCCTGGCTTCTTTTACCTAATTCTGTTTTTGTTGGGTTTATAAATCGAAAAGATGTAACGCGTGAATATATCTAATAGTTGAGACCTTAGCTGATCTTCCGAATTCGAATATTGAAAAGCTCTACGTGTTAAATTTTCTTTTTTCGTTAAGTATTTACTGAGCACTTTTTATAGGACTGTTTACTGGTCTCATTTGACTGACCAATAACTGGTTATTAATAATAATAATAATAATAATAATAATCATCATCATAATAATATAATATAATATATATATATATATATATATATATATTGTGTGTATTTTGGCAGCATTTTTTCATTAATGCAGGTTTCATTGAATAATATAGACAAGTTTTGTCTATTAATTTTGTGTAGGATCCGTTCATACCGTCTGATATACTTGATGGTGATGTCGTTAAAAGACAACAAAAAATCACAGTATTTGTTGAATTTTTTATCGGGTCTAAGCTTTCGGCTCACTTACTCACTTACTCTTTGATAATGGCTTATGTGAGCCGAAAGCTTAGACCCGATAAAAAATTCAACATCAAAATGCACATCAAAAGGACCTGCAGTTTGGGATTAAATGGGAGTAGGAAATGGCTCGTAAATATTAATGCCTCCAAAACGAAGCTACTCTCCTTTAACCACTATAGAGAAACTTTCCTATCTAACATCACATTGAAAGAAACTAGTCACTATACGCCTACTTTGCCTCACTCTCTTAACCGACATAAAGTGGAACGACTACATCGAATCTATAGCTGAATCTACTGTTGGGAAGATGTAAGAATCAGGATGAAAATTAACCGTCGATCATCTTGACCGCGTATGCGAAGATATTAAAGTAAAAAATATGTAGAAAAATCTCGTAGCCGAGTAATGAAAATACGCCAGATCAAACGAAAGGTTCTCCTGAAAATAGAGATGCAGATTCAAATCATGTCGGAGGGCACATTTTCTTTACTAAGTTTTCTCCAGTTCGCAGGATTGTAGATGAAATAAGCACCGTTAAAAAAGAAAAGAAATAAGAAACAGTCTCTACAGGTATCCATTAAATACAGGTATCCATTAAATACAGGTATCCATTAAATACAGGTAGCCATTAAATACAGGTAGCCATTAAATATACATACATACATCCTTCAATAACAAAGAAAAACAAAACATGACATCTCTCTCCAAATACTTTTGGAAATTAAAAAACGAAAATAAAACACCGAAGGTCAAATAGAAAATTCTCAAAAAAGCAAGAACAGCAAAATCTATAAAAGAACCATGCTTTCTTTGCCTTCAAGAAAAAAATAGAGATCCTTAAATATATAAATAGTAACAAGCTCTTAGATCAGAGACATGAAACCACAGTAAACTGCAAGCACATTAGGGACTTAACCCTACAATCATGCTAAGAAATACAAAGAGTTCGATTAGATATCCTCATTATAAAAGATAAAAAATGCTATAGAAAAAAATCGATCCAATAAATCCTTAAAGGAAGGCCTATCACTAAAGCCTACACCAATAACCTTACTTAACACAATAACCTTACTTAAAGACAAAAATATTCCGTACTAGAAAAATCAAAATTAAATAAATGGCTCCCAAACTTGAAAAAGAACCAAAATTCATATATTAAAAATAAAGATTAAATATACTACTTCAGAATAATTATATCATACACAAAAATAAACTGTAAGCACACGTAAGATCTAACCCTACAATCACCCCCCCCCCCACAAAATACTGGGAATTTGAATAAATATTTTTATTATTATAAAAGATAAAAAATGCTCTAGAAAAATTGATATAATAAATCCTTAAAATAAGATCTAATGCCCGCAAAAATATCTAAATAAATAAAATATATATATTAAAATAAATAAATAAATAAATAAGATTCCAAACGATAATTTATAGAAAAAAGAAGATATATAAAAAAAATTAAAAAAAAAACCGATCCTCTAAACTTAAAATTAAGATTAAACATACAACTTTATACAAAAAAACTGATAAAACGCTAATTCGCATTTACTTCCCAAAAAATACAAATTTAGATTTCTTGAAATAACTTCGCCTAAATACAATTATACTCCAAACTTGAATATATATATATATATATATATATATATATATATATATATATATATATTTAAAAAGAACCTTATAAAATATCAAAAAATATTCCATACCGAAAAAATCTAAATTGGAAAGAAAAAACACCCCACCCCTATCACGTTTATCTAAGAAACCCCAAAGTGAAAACCTAGACACAGGATCAAAGTAAATACATGAATTAGGTCTACTAACAGCAGACATCAACCAATTAAACGATAGCCAACCATAAAAATGACCACTCAACAGTGCCCTCTTAGAAATCCTAACCAAAAGATATACCCAACCGATAAAAAAATAAAACATACATTCCAACAGATAATACCATTAACCCGATTTTTTCGATTATCGATTTTCGATATTTATCGGGGGTTCTTCGACACAAAACCTAGCTAAAAACACTCGCAGACGCTTATAGTACAACTGTGTCAATTTTCAAGAAAATCGGTTCAGCCGTTTCGGAGTCTATAGGTAACGGATATACACACACACACACACATACACACACAGAGACAAAGTTCCATTTATAAATAAGTTTATATATATATATATATATATATATATATATATATATATAAACTTATTTATAAATGGAACTTATATTAAATTACTTAAAACTCCCATATATATATATATATATATATGGGAGTTTTGTAATTTACTTGAAAAATTGTGTATATTAGTATGGGTATATTTTGAAGGCTATCACAATGCGTTGTAAAATAAAGGAAGGTAAAGACGGTGTTAGGTATTACCTATTTATTATTCATTAATATT
>JBBBDQ010000738.1:1027500-1047500 GCA_037127315.1 Ascarosepion bandense
TGTATTTTTAAATTTATAATTATATGATTATATTAGATTAGATCATGATTATATATATATATATATATATATATATATATATATATATTTCCTTTGTCTTCAAGAAAAAATTGAAATCATTAAATACATAAATAGCGACAAACTTTTAAACCAGAGGCACGAAACCACAGTAAACTGCAAACACATTAAAGAACTAACCTTACAATCATGCTAAAAATACTACAAAAGCCAAAATTGGATCCCCTAGAGACGATAAACCTTTTATAATACTAACAACACTCTTACATCAAATTTTACTTATTACACACCACAAACTATAATCTAATTTAAAGTTTTATAGAAAAAAGTGGTTTCCTAAATTCAAAATTAAGGTTACATATACAAAATTAGACTAATTATAAAAACTGTGCCTAAATACAAAAATATTCTATAGTTGTACAAATAAGCATTAAGGATAGGTTCAATCTCATCCCTCTCACCCTTTACACCACCTTACTCTTCCTCTCTAATTGACATAAAGAATAAAGACTAGCCAGGTGGCCATAAAAACATATACACCATTTTCTAATGTTAAATCTGTTTACAAAATTCCCGACACTTTCATTAATCAACTATATACCCTACCCACCCCACTTTCTTCAAAATTCTAAGGACAATTTACAAAACTTATTCCATCATGCTAACCCCCACCAACATCCTACACACAACTTGCCAAATATAAGAAAAGAGGCCTTCCATTTCTTTCCACACCACCTGATGAGACATTGTAAGTCCAATGTCAAAACAAAATGTACAATTTGTAGTGGATATCTATAAAAAAAAATTGTACATGTTCTAAAATATAATTTTTAATAAATATTCACAGCTCTATTATATATCGAGCACTACTTTTTTGGACCTTGTAAATTTTTCCTCGTTCCTTATTCACTCGGATATATATATATATTGTTCATATCTGGATGGTGACACTTAATCCCTCTGCATCTCCCTGTTTCCCACTAGACAAAACAGCAGCAAGATCTATGTTGTGAATCTATCTATCTATCTAATTTTATTCATATATATATATATATAACTTTTCATATATCTATATAATTTTGTTTATATATGTAATTTTGTTCTTATCTATCTATCTATCTATCTATCTATCTATCTATCTATCTATCTATCTATCTATCTATAAATGCCAGATATTAATATTGAGAAAACATTTCTGTAGAAGCAATATTAATATTATATACAACAATTCATCAAATGAAACTTTTATACTTAGAAATAAATTCAAATGTAAATTACTTAAAAGAAAAATTATCGATAACCCTGCTATCAAATCTTTTCCAAATATATATTTGCGCCCCGAATTCTTTTTAAAAATTTATTTTCCCAAGCTAAGATAGATGATCCCAAATATCCTAAAAGGAAGCGGTAAAACGCATAAACTCAAATTATATCAAAAATATACAAAACATAAATCAATCCAAATCCAAGACCTCCTTTCTCATGTATCAACTTAACAATAACAATAAAATCCATTTTCTTGATATATTGATAGGCGTCAATAATAACGCATTTAATCTTCTTCTATGTGTCTTGTCCTTTCAGAACGTAGCCGATCATAGCCTTCCACGTCTCCCTATCCCTGGTGGCTTTTAGCACATTTTCTTCTGTAACATCTCGCATCCTCCGCTCTTTTATTCACCTGTTCAGGCCATTCAGATATATCCGGTGCTTTCCTCTGTTTCTTTCCCCCTTTATTTGGCCTATTAGTATCAGGTTCTTCAAGCCGTCCTTCCTCATTGCATGTCCCGGAAACTTTAGTTGTCTCTTCCTGATACTTGATATTAATTTCCTTTTCGTTTCCATTCTTTCCAACACCTCATCATTGCTCACACGCTTGGTTCATGATATCTTCAGGATTCTTCTGTAGAACCACATTTCAGTTGCTTCAAGTTTTTCCTTCATCTTTGATGATATTGTCCAGCATTTACTGCCATATTAAAGAACTGACATCACATAGCAAGCTAGTACTCTCTTCTTTGTTTCTAGTGAAAGTTTCCTGTGTCTTTTATTAGCTTTACTCAGCTTCTGAAACGCGTCATTCGAAATGCTAATTTGCCTATGGATCTCTATGTCGCACTTTCCGTCTTCTGTTATAACGCTTCCTAGGTATTTTAACTTTTTTTTTTACGTGCTTGATCTTAGTATCCCCCACCTGTATTTTGCCTTTTGACCTGCTCTTTTTGCTGATGACCATGCATTCGGTTTTCTTGCAGTTTATTTGTAGTCTTTTTTGTCACTCTCTTCAGCTATCTTCTGTAGGAGGTCTTGTAGTTTCCTTTCCCTGTCTGCAATCAGCATTGTATCATCTGCCTACCTTATGTTATTCAAATTGTGTCCTCCGATTACAAAGTCTGGCATAACATCTGGCATATTAAAAAAAACTTACTAGTATAAACACGTGTACTCTCATCTATAAAAGTAAACAAAATTTAATAAACTGTACAAATGTTAACTCTTTGACGAAAAAGAGTTTCTATGCTGAATTAAAAAAATAAACAAATTCTCATTAATAATGAATTTTCGAATTACATTGTTGATAAACAAATTAGACAAGCTATTGGAAATATTAACATAAATCAAAAAAACTTTCTCAAATAATCTTAAACATACCAACCTATTATGATACAATGGAATACATTCTAACTAAAAACAAGATGAAAACTCAAACAATAACCCCACTGATCACAGGAAAAATAAAACTGATTATATTCTATACTAAAATTAATACAACCATCTAAATCATCCTAAATAACTCTCCTTCGTCAACTAGTGTTTTGCGAAAAACCGACATTGACTATCAATTTAAATGTCCCTTGGGTGATTGTATCTCGGACAAAAAGTTAATATGTTGGTTTCACAAAAAATCATTCAAAGAGACTTACACTACATATTTCAAATAGAAGGTCTATCGCACAAGATAGAAAAAATAATGTCCACATTCACAATTCAGAAATATATTTATTGATAATACAAGTATACTCCAGCATGAAAATAAGATCCAAAACCTTCTTACTTCTGAAGCTCTCTATATAAGAAACATACTCCAACAATAAGGTTAGTTATGAGCATATTAGCAATGCTTTAAACCGTTTCTTATAGCATTTTTAATAATAATTATATAAAAAAAATATTGTATAAATTAAAGTTATCTTCCTTAAATAAAAACATGAAAAAGCATAATAGCTTTAACAGGTCATTTTTAAAATAAATTTCATACGTATTTTGAAAAAGATTTAGTAATATCAATTACATTAATTTTTTTGTCTTAGTAATTTACTTCTGAAGAAGATCTCGGATGAAAGTACTTGGCAAAATAAAATGAAATTAAAAAGAAGTCGATCAGAGAATTCGAGAGGATTAAAATAATCTATCTATCTATCTATATATATATATATATATATATATATATAGGAAAACTCAACAAGTCATTTAAATTGGTTACCAATTTAAATGACGTGTTGAGTTTGTCTATTATGTATAATTGATATTAGAATAATACTCACACATACACACAGTAAAAAGAACCTTCAGATATTGGAGACCATCTACATTAAATCTAAGCAACCGACAATTAATAAAATCATATTTTATCTTAGACATATGGTTTTGTTAATATTTCGGTCTCTCACGCGGTGTGACGTCATAAAAACATATTACAAATTTGTGACCTGCGCCTGCTATTTGGTGGCTGTTATCGTCGCATAAGAATATTTTATGTCAACACCAGATAATATCATCTTTGATGGTGGAGGTCTTTATTTTAACGTCCCTGTAACCTCTCTGACGATGGCTCATATGAGCCGAAAGCTTAGAACCAGCATAATGAAAAAATATCCAAATATTGGACAATTTTTGTCTTTATTTTCACCTGAAATTAAAGCCAAAATAGGAACGCCTCTTGATTAAACATAATAAACATTCATTGTTTGTTATATTTAACAATATATGTTTAGAATATATATATATACATACATACATACATATATGTGTGTGTGTGTGTGTGTTTAAAATTGCACAGTATCAAAGAGGAATTTTGTGCTCAAGTATGAAACAGACTGCCACTGCTTGGAGTTGCCTTCAGTGTCCACTTTCATATATCCTTATAAGCGGCTGCAAAAATAGGATACATTAATTATTATACCAGTATTATCAGTATTATAATATAAGATGTTCCGGGATTCATTTAATACTAGATTTCGTCAAATTCATTTAAATAATATTATTTCTAATATACTTATTAAATTTATTAAATATTATTAATAATAAATATCATGCAGGTAACTATGAGTGTATGAATGACGGAGGCAAACAATTTGAATATTTGTAGGATTGATACGATTATAATCGATATGTTATTATTAGTATGTTTGTATAATTAGTACAATAGATTTTGTGCGCACATTTTATTTTGCATTATTGCATATCTACTTTAGCATATATATATATATATATATATATATATATATATATATATATATATATATGTGTGTGTGTGCGTGTGTGTGTATGTGTGTTACTCTAAACGCTGTATTTATTGGGTACACACATATTTCTGTGTTCGTGTGTGCAATTCTTGATTATATTATATTTTTTAAATAGTAGTAGATATTTTTAATACTAAAGCTAATGTCTACCAGCCTAAAAATGACACACACACACACACACACACACACACACACACACACACATATATATATATATATATATAGCATTTAATTGTTTTAATGTTTAGTGGTTTTACTGATAAAATGTATTTTGGCAAGGAGGTTTTTTTATCGTAAAGTGCTCGATATCAGGATATAGTTAGAGCGTTGATAAGTACATAGAGTTTGTCTCTTTAACAGAGCAGATTCATGCCGACTTTGATGCTTCTTGAGGACACCGTTATGATGATTTCACTCATCAGGAAAAACTTCAAAGTCGACACGAATCTGCTCTGTTAAAGAGGCAAACTCTTTATATATATATATATATATATATATATATATATATATATAAACGTTACTCAGCGCATTGTGACAGCCTTTAAGACATAACCTATATATATATATATATATATATTTCAAACATTATGTCCGTTTATTTGAATAAAATCCGTTCGTACACACGGATAATCATTCGCGTATTAAGAAATGAGCTGTAACTTTGACATTATTAAAAATAAGCAAACACATTGTTTACAATTTATTTAATTTAACAAGCCTAAAAGAAAATTTTCTGCCTAAATACACAAATTTTAAATTATATATATATATATATATGTGTGTGTGTGTGTGTGTGTGTGTGTGTGTGTGTGGAGAGTAATGCAGACGTGGTTACTGTTTTTAAAATTTTGCCCTTCCAGAGAGCCTAATCGTAATAATTAGTCATGATCTGTTTTTCAGCTCATCAGTGTGGGTAATATCCACTTGCTTTCAGCAGGGATCGAAACTCGACCGATTTAGTGTTATTCAGAATGTCTAACCCTAAGCTATCGGTGTATAGTTGAAGGTTAAAATTTTCAGCATGTTAAAATCGCGATAAAACTAAAAGATATGAAAAAGGGACAATATGAATAAAGACTAAAGAAAAGATTCTTATCCGAAGCGTATTGATTTATACTGGATTTTATTGAAGGATTTTGTTTTGCAACAAATATCTATATACAAAATGCAACCGTAGCCACTAAATGCAATGTTTAAAAAATAGAAATGAACATTTTTAGCAATATAATGTACCATTCTATGAATCAATAAGGATTTTTAATTTTGAACTAATTAATGAATTAACTATAGTATTAAAACCTCCGATTCATACCTCAGTGGTTGTGCAGAATTCCTACTTGTGGCCGCTTTAGTTTGACCATTGTACTGAAAGAGTTCAAGCAACGAGGTGACAAATAAAATCGTCCAATATTAAGCAGAAAATAAAACAAAGAAATAATAATATCGTAAACGATGAAAAAGAAATATAAGTAAATAATAGTTTGACCTTTCAAATCAATTTGACCTTAAGATGACAGAGAACAAAATCCTCTCAGCCACCCTCAATCGCAATTACAAAAAGGATGATAATTACTGACCTACAAGATAAGTATTCTCAAATCTAACCCCACATACTATACATTTCTTTATTTCTTTCTTCTTTCTTTTATATGCTATGTCCTTTCAGGATGTTGGCGATCACGGACCTTTACTTATTCCTATCCCTTTTCGCTCTTAACAATTTTTTTCTCAGTATCTCTCGCAAACCCTGCTCCGCCATCCACTTGCTCAAGCTCATCAAGTATGTGAGCGTTAATTTCCTCTGTCATCTTTCTCTCTATCCGTCCTGTGAGTATTAAATTCTTCAAGCCCTCGTTCTTTATTATCTGTTCTAGGAACTTCAGTTGTCTTTTTCCTAATGTCAAGTATCAGTTTTCTTTTCGTTTCCGTCCTCTCCTCTTGCTCACATTTTTGATCCTTAGTATCTTCAGTATCCTTCTGTAGAACCACATTTCTGTTGCCTTTTGAAATGCGTCCTTGGCTATGCTAAATCCCCTTTGGATTTCAGTGTCGCACTTTCCGTTCTCTGCAAACATTTACTAACTTGAAATTCTTCTTGTTCTTTCATTTCATCGTTTTTCTCTTCTCTTTGCCAATTTTTTTTTATTTTCTTCGTGATATCTCCCCCACCCAGCCACTGCTTATTCCATTTCTCCTTGTTCGTTTCCCATTTTCTTTCTCCACTAATTCTTTCGTCCCATCTTTTTACAAATTGTTTTTCAGTCTTCATTCTACGTCTTCAGTTTTCTATTCCCATTATTTTCAGCCGGACTAATATCCTCATAGTTGTTGTTAGTATCAAAATGATTCAGTCGCTGTACTTTCCAGCCCCCTTCAGGGATCTACCGGTCCGGGTAAGCTTTAGGGTATTTCTAACTGAACAGTTTATACCATTCTTTTGTCTATATTTATAGATAACGCTTTTTAGTTAATTGTGATTTTAGGGTGACTTTGTTTCCGTTGAATTCGAGCAAATACTCATGGATAGCGGAATGAGAACATTTTTCTCCCGTAGAATAAATAGCTCAGTTTAAAATTCCTTGAAAAGTACGCAAACGGACTGACAACTGAAGAATGAAAGAGTCGAAGTATACCTGTAAATTCAGAATGTACCATTATTATTAACTACATGATGAGACATTGTTTTTTCCGTGTTGGAACAAAATGTACACTTTTATAGTAAATTATAATTTGTACATGTTCTAAACTATAACTTATAATAAATATTCATAGTCTTATTTCCATATTGAGCATTGTGTATTTAGGCAGCAATCCCTTTTTTATGCAAGTTTCATAAAAATGACAGACAAGGTGCTGTTGTTAAGTTTTTTATATAATTTTTCACATGATCTAATACTTATTAACCCTCTAGGGCCATTCGTATCATATTTGATACAGTATTTCCCTATAAGGAAACATTTGGTATTTCCCTATAAGGAAACATTTGGTATTCATTGACTGAGCAGTCAGTACTGCTTTCATTTGAAATTTAAATATTTCTCTTAAAAAATTTTTCAGGAAAAGATTTCTTTCAAGGCTTGTTTTCATACTGTATCAAATATGATACGAATGGCCCTAGAGGGTTAATTTCAGTATATAAATGATATAAAAATTGTCCCAATGTTTTATCTTTCGGTTATGCTTTATTATCATTATCAAAGATAAATTTCATCATCACTGATTTGTCACAGAAGTGGCTCTTTTTTAATCATTTCACCTTAGTCAAAGCAATAGTGCCCCTAAGACGGAGGAGGAGGTTACAGGAAGTGAATAGAGAAAGAAATGGCTTTACTGAAAAGTGAGGAAAAAGACAATAAACAAAAGGTGGCGATTGATATTGCATTCAAATCTTTGAAAATCGTACGTGAGAAGTACAAGAAATCGGAATAAAATGCCACAGGTGAAAAGTATGAGTAAAGGAAATATTAGAATAGAAGCGACAGTTGCTTGTAGCTAGTTGAACAGTAAAACGGTGAGCCCTAACTGCCAATCTAGTAGCATGCAGAAAATCCACCCACCTGGATTGTCTGGATTTGGTAAAAATTGTGTTGTTTTTAAGCTTCCATATATAATGATTCCTAACAGAAAAACATTTCACTGCCTGATGAGGTGCTAATAAGATAGTACCGAAACACAACGGCTCTTGTGTCGCAGTAAACAAAGTTTTTATTATATCTGTGTGTGTGTGTGTGTGTGTGTGTGTGTGTGTGTGTGTGTGTGTGAATAAAGAAAAAATATACTTTAAAGAAAATGTAATGATTTTATTTTGTGAAAGATATTTATATACAATAGCAAAAATTTTATCGGTTATTCGAAATCTTTTGAGATAGAACTGCTCATGAGTATTCGCTAGGTTAACGGAAATGCCAGGCAAGTTCATGGACGTGATGTGATACAGTTTAATGCCTAACAAACGAAAGTCTGTAAAAGATGCATATATCTATATGTAAATTAGCATTTAAATTATTTTAGATTAAGATTGATTTATGTGTTATAAACTTTGAAAAACATGAGGTTATAGAATTAACAGTTGTCTTTTTTTGTACTTTTGTGGCCATATATCTTAACCTGTGATAGTAGTAATTCTTTCAAGAAAAGAGATATTCAGAAGAAAATGTGTCACAAATTTATATTTTGACAGGATTCGATATCGGCATTTATCAAGAATTTTCTTTCAAAGTTACTTTCTTTTTTAATAAGTGTAGCATTTCCTAGATTGAAGTTGCGTTCTTATTTATTCTTTGCATGATTAATGCATTTGATAAATTGTTGTGTATTAGGTCTTTTTTATGTTCATAGATACATATATTCTAATTTCTTCAAATTTCCCCAATGTACTGTGAGGAATAGTTCTGGTTATTTATTTTGTATGTACCTGCTACAGAATCATTATTTTTGCAGCTTCAGCTAAGATATATTTTCCTTTTTATTGTCATTCACAGTGCTGTAAGGATACAAAAGATGTTTATCCCCCTTTAATCGTAATAAAGTCACGTGGTCTTATGACAACCGCTAGTGACGTTACTCCTGATAGTGATCCAAGCGCTAGTGACATTCTTTCAGTTAACAGCAACCGAGAAAGAAGGTTGTTCTCTTCGGCCTAGGCAGAATCTGTCTACCGCCATGTTCTAATGAAACAAAATACCTGCCGTCCCGTTTGGACATGGATGAAGTCTGTCGCATTCCTTTGAGATATAGATGAATTCGGCCCTCCAAATCAGGTGTAATGAGAATGGCCAAAGAGAGGTATCTTCAATTTAAGACTTTTTTCTTTTTTGTTTCTTCTGATACTTTGCTTTGCGTTGGACGTAATAAATATGTATTTCTCCACACGTAGACACCTGTGTGCATATATATATTATTGTATGTGTCATAATATAAAAGTCTCTTTGTGAGCAAGTGTTCATTCATTCATTTATTTGTTTCATTTCATCTCTGTTCCGCCTTATCGTTACATGGTGACCCATCTTAATATCATTTATTTACTAAACCACGTTGGAACAGAAATAAGATACATTCCTTCACTAAAGAAAATTATAACATATTCCCTTCAGTGTTATATATTTTGTGACCACAGAAAATAATTTTGTTCAGAAGTCTATTTACATTAAACAAATATGAGCTAATATCTAGGCGAATTTCTTCTGCAGTTCGCTCTTCTTATTTCTCTTTCCAAATTAGAATTCATTTTGGTATGCGTTCTGTTTATCCTTCTATGTGTAAGGATCTCCTTCCTCCTCATTATGGTTCATCTGTGATTTATATGTTTAATTGTTGTTGCGGTAGCAACTACATAGGAAGGACTTCGCAGCACTTGGACTGTAGGATTAAGCAACATGTCCCATCTAAAGTTCTTAATCTGGATGAGCCAGCTAGTGAATACATCTGGGTCAGCTATTACTTAACATTTGATAAATAGCAGAGATTGTGCGACTGACTTTAGTACGGACCGTTTTTCTGTTGTCACGTTCTCACTGGTTATTTCATTTTCAGGCATTGGAGTCACTGTATATTAGGTTCAGGAGGCCGTCTCTCTGTAAACAGAGAGATTACCTCCTTGGACTTCATATAATCAGTGTCTAATGTTTACAGGAAAATAGAAGAGAAAAAATAATTCTCTCAATTTTTTTCCTGTTCCTCCCTTTACTCTGTATATATATACAAAAAAATGTCTTTTATACATTTTCATCTTTATTTTTAAATTAAAAAAAAAATGAAATAAATTTCGTAGATGACTCTGAAGAGGTTGGAATTGAAACCGGTCGGTCGTTTTTTCTTCAATTTGTTTTATTTTTCGTTGTTCATCTTGTTTTCTTCTACAATGTAAGTATTAAATTTCATTTATTTCTGGCTTTAATACGGTTTTGTACTACTAATAATTTTTTAAAGTATTATTTAGAGGAATGCAGGTTGGTAAATAAAATTGCGTTTACATTAAATAGATATTGTGTTGAAAAATCAGGAATGAAGACATTAGATGATAAAAGAAATTGCTGTTCTCAAGGTCAGGAAATATAAAAACAGAAGTGTATTTGCATTATTCAAGGTCAGAGTATGTAACCATGAAACGACAGAAATTAAGGTGACGCAATCGAGCGAAATTTGGCTCATTTAATAGCGTCGTTCCAGAGAGATGAAGAGAAAAATCCAAGGACTCGACGATAACGCAGAAAAAGGAAGACAACTCAGCCAGTCAACTATATCGGTGTTCGTCGTTTATCAGTGAACACGATAGTCATTTTGGTTTGCAGTTTATATATACATGAAGGGAATATAACAACAGATATACTCTTAAATTTTACACACACACACACACACACACACACACACACATATATATATATATATATATATATATATATATATAAACATTCTTATCAAGCTCGATAAAAATATTATAGTCATAAAACCAAAAAGATAAAGAAAAGATATGAAGATATTATTATTACCGTTAGAATTAATATAAAAAGCTAAACAGTTAAATTCTTCTAGTGAAAATACGACCCCTAAATTTACTGTAATGTATTTGAGAATGGCCAACTAAAAGTTTCAGTCCAAGGTTATCTTATCGCCTAGGATAGAAACACAGCCTCCTGTAATAACTAACACTCTATATCTAAACCCCTCGCCCAGGTTTTTTCCCTGTCCTCCTATGATTCTTTTTGTCTGGATAAATCTAACCCGTTCATTTTTATGAAGAATTTGCTCTGAAGAACGGTCTGTAAAAGCTCCGCGAAATAAGCTATGACCAATGGATTTATAAAGGCATTCAATTTATTTTATACATATATATCATATTGTGACAGAGAGAGGGAGTCAAACACATACACACGTTTAAAGGGTTCAAAATTCCTGACATCTGAAGAAACCCGAAACGGCCGAAACATCATGTCATTCGTCATGTCATTTTTAATTTCTATTAAGAATTTTTTAAACAGAATTTCTACTTCCAGTAAACGTGGCAATATTAAATTAAATTTGAAGTAAATTGGAACGGCGAGATAAAACCAGCGTATTTGTTTACCGATAGCGAAATCTGATCTAAACTTAAGTTGTGCCGTTTAATTTAGATCGTCAGAAGACAATGGAAATGAACGGAATAATTTTTTGCAAGTTAAATCGAAATAGCGCTCACTAAGCCAGACACTCGTGTTAAGCGCATGGTTACCTGACTCATAACTCTCCGGGTCGTAATGCTGAAGAAGAGAAGAATCGGATCACGACTGTGGAAGCGTACGGTTGTGTGTGAGATCGGAATCTTCCCCTATTGCTGAAGTAAGCGATGACGAGTCAGAAATAAGGACTTTAAAAACTGTTATCGTTGCAGCAGTCGCATTGAAAAACCGCTGAATATATGAAACTTAACGTTTGTCACTAGCACGACAACAATCGGAAATGCATTCAGCCCCTTTGCAAAGCACCGTGGTCCCAGAGTTTTATTTGAGAGGAAATGACTCCGTCAAAAGAGTCTGGAAAACATTGTTGAAAAGAGTTATATCTATCTTCTGAGACGATTTAACAACAAGTGAATCACAAACATTCTCTCTCTATGTCTAGACTCCAGTGCGTGAGTTGTTATGTTAAAAACTTTTACTCTCTGTAATTTTTTTCTATTTATATTCTTTTCTTGTATATAAACGACATTAACAGTGCAACTATCGAATAGTTGTTTGTTCGGCTTTCTACGGATATTATTTTTTCTTTCTAGTTCTCTTTGCTGTATTCTAAATGTTTAACACAGGCTCCCCAGCCGTGTCTACATCTTCAGTCGACCGTGAACGAACAACACTTCTGCTTTCTGATCTAATAATCACAACGTGGGCAGAAAGCAAATTTAAACCAGTGGGCCGGTTGACTGACCTACGGATACTCAGGGACCTACGGCCAACCCTTTGAGTTCGGTTAAGATCGAATAGACTCCTCAACCCGAAAAGGAAGACGCCGGAGGATGAGGAGCCAGGGTGGAAGAGTTAGACCTGGTGCACGTTGATCCGAATAGGACCGTGCAGTGGAAGTGTTAAATATACGGTACCATGACCAGGATAACCCCTCCCCCTACTGGAGACCAAAGTGGTTAAAATAATACCATAAACAAAGCGCCTGTAGTGCGCATGAATTTGCAGGTAGTAAACGTCAAATAAAAGCTGAGTATATAGAGGATTGTGAAAAGGACAAAAGATGATCGGCGTTCAAGAAGACAGAAGATGGCGATTGATGTTGCACTTAAGTTTTTTTAAGGTTGCATTTATCAGGGAAGCAAGTGAATGGAAAGGAGTTCCAAAGGCGGGAAGTGTGATAAAAGAAAACTTTTCGAATAGAAGCGGTGGTTATATTTGACTATTTTGACGGTAAACGAATGAGTCCTAGATGCCATTCGGTTAAAATCATGTATGTAGAGCACCAGACCAGATACAACAAGAAAAAAACAGTAGAAAAGACAGTGGGAAGCCGTCGTGACATCGGTGAGAATTTTTCTGAAGGCAAAATGCTAGGTCAGGATCGATTACATTACAGATCCTTCTTTAGATTTTCTCAAGAACCGCGAGATGAATAAATTGAGCACCAGACCAATGCAGTGTTCAATGCAGAGGCGAATGGTAGAATTATACAAGTGCGAGATAGATTCTGATGAAAAACTTTATCTGGCGTTACACAATGACCCAAACGTAAACTTTTGAGTATGAGGAATATTTTCAGCTAGTATTCTAGACAGTAAAATATGATTCGAAAGTTATACATTTGAAAATTAAAATCATTGTAGATTGAATTTTTATTCATGGTAGATTGAATTTTTATTAGCCAAAGCGACTCAGTTAATAAGTAGAATAAAAATAAATTATATCACAACACAACATACTTAACTAATATATTAATTAATATATTTAATGCACGCATCTAATATATCTACGTACATTCAAAATATATTTCAAACGTGTTTTATTTAATTATAAATAAAAATTCAAAATATTAAAATCAAAGTGACTCAGTTAATAAGTAGGATAAAAATTATTTATATCACAACACAATATACTTAACTAATATACTAATGTAATGTATGTAAATAATATATACACATATATTAGATATGTATGTGCGTTGTGGTGCAGTGGATATCGGCTCGGAACGAGAAATCGAGGAACCGATTTCAAATTCCAGTTGAATTCATTGTAGTCACTTACGCGCAAATACCCTTGGGAAAGGTATTAATCCGTCTATTCCTTCCAGTTATGGGTTAAATAACAGGACAGATTGGGTTCTATAGCTTTGGCTGGCAACCAGTCTACCGCAGAAAGCAATGGCAACCTACTGCGGGATAATCTTCTGCCCAGTCAGTCATGTCTCTTTCGAGACATGATCGCCCAAGCGTGTTTCACGTATGGCACTTAACTGACTGACTGATTTAAAACATGTTTTATCTAATTATAAATAAAAATTAAAATATTAAAACTCAGCCACCGGCAAACAATTATAATGACGAGTTTTAATCTGCAGAAATTTGGCTAGATATCAGAGAACAGTCAGAAAAGGAAATTAGAAACCCTGGCGAAATCAAGAAAAAAGATTTAAGACAAATCGAAAATGTCATATTAGAAATGTAGACTGACCAACATAATTCAAGAATCTGTAAACCTAGAAAAAAATGTGGAATATCGAGAACCTTGGTGGGTGACATCAAAAGTCTTAACGGAAGTATTCACTCTGGCGACCGTCTCATACAGTAGAAGTTAAAAATCAAAAAATAATTTCCAACTAAAACACGATATACGAAATAGCCTCAACGTTAATAAAAATGAATACAAATTTACTTTTGAGTGAATGAAAAACCTTTTTAAAAAAATAAAGAAACACATCTATCTGTTCCACTTTATTGGTGCCGAACTTAACGGAACAGTTAGTCTGACGTAGATTGACTCAAATTGTGTACAGAAGTCAGTAGCTATACCGTGTTATTCGACCATGAAAACATTCTCACTACGATGGCAAGGAGAAATTTGATATTACTTCATTTAAAAGGAAATCGATTCATTGACATATGAAAACAATATAAGTGAACCTTTTCAAGTCATCATTCGTTCGTACACTACTTCTATTTACTACTTTCAAAACAAATCTAAAACTCGTCAGACTGAAATGATTAAATTTTACGGACTGTAATCCTTCAAGTGGAACTTATGCAGAAATATCCTTCTTTATACACAAAACTACAAAATTAGCACTACAAATTAAACTTTATATTTTCTTAATCCAATTGTTTAAATTCTAAAAGCAAATAGGTAGGAAAATTAATTGGTTATTTGTCTATTTTTGCCATTTTATTTGAAACACTCTATTCAGCATGAGTCGCTTTTCAAACTTAGTTACAAACACGTACAAGTATTTGCCTTTTTTCCATTTAAAAGGATCAACACAAAAATGTATAGAAAAGTTAATTTATTGAAAAAGACCTTCAATCAGTGGTTAACTGGGGCAGGAAATGGCTTGTAAATTATAATGCATCCAAAACAAAACTACTTCCTTTAACCACCATAAACAAACTTTCCTGTCAGCCAACAACATGGCTGATGCAAATCACCTGGAGAGCGACATACTGTGCCTCCTTGGCCTCATTTGTTCAACCGACCTGATATGGAACGACTCCATAAAATCAATAGCTGCATCTACTTGCTAAGAAGCTTAGGTCAATGTGTCTGGCTAGAAAGTTTTGTAGTTATAAATCTACCATTGGTTTCCTGATAGCTACAATCGTCAAAAAAATTAAATTAAATTTCAATTGCTATCTTCTATCTTTTTAAATCCCGTTCATTTTTTATCCTTTCTTCAGTACCCCTGTATCCAGTTTTTTTCTCTCGCTGTAACCCTCTGCGCTCTAGTGGAGGTCCCCCTTTGTTTGGGATGAAATAATAATAATAAAAAACAACAACTAATCTTTCAGTTATGAATATAGAGCAACATCAGATGGATATGGTTACTGATCTAGATTACCATGGAGACAGTCAATAAAAACGATTTTGAAGACAAAAGGAATGTTTCGGGGATAGAAGTTGTAGCTTTTTCCTAACTGATGGTAGTGCCGAGATTTTTTTTTAATCGTTTCGCCCCAATCAAGGCGGTACCACCACTGATGCGCAGGGAGCTACATAAGAGTAAAAGTTTAGTCAGGAGGAGAGTGAAGGGAAAGACGAACAGTTACACAGGGTGTCAGAAACAGGGTAAGAGAAGGATGGCAATAGAGGTGTGAAGACAGTTGTGAGAAACGAATAGAACACGGAGTGATGTAGAAAGTAATGGAATCAAGTGATAAGAGATGGGTATTGGCATTGCATATAAATTCCACGAGGTTGTAGCCGTCAGGAAAGCAAGTATATGGAAGGGAGTTCCACATGTGTGAAGTGCGAGAAAAGAAGCTGGTGGAGTAGAATTGTCGGCTGCATGAGTGGGACCTTGTTACCAGTCTGGTTGCACGTGTAAATTCTTGTGGTGGGGGCACCAATGACTTAAGTTCGTCGGCGCAGAAACCATGAAAATATTTGTAGAATAGACAAAGGGAAGCCACATCCTGCCGGTGAGAAAATGGCTGGAGTCGAGCTGCCAAGTCGGGACCTATCATTTTACAGATTCTAAGACAGAGAATTATTGTAAGTTACTGAAAAGGCGTCGTTTGAGTTACAATCAAGAATCTTACTGCTTGTTCATGCAAGAGAATTCTCTTTAACGTATACAAATTAAGACTGTTATCTATCTTGTCACGAAAGTCCTCAAAGGTACAAAATTAATAGAATGACTCCCAGCATCCCCAGATATTAATCCAGCGGAAAATGTTTCGCCTATCATTAAAAGAGCGGTATATGTAAATGGCAAACAATAATCAAGCTGAGAAGAACTTTGGGAAATAATAAAAGCTACTGCAAATAATAATAATAAGGTTGAGAGAGTAGAAGAATTAACGAAAACATTGGGTAGAAATTGTGATGAAGTTTGCAGGATTTTTTTTTAATCATATCACCCCGAGCAAGGCGGTAACGCCACTGATATGCAAGGGTCTACGTAAGAGTGAAAAGATTGGAAGAGAGAAAGCCGGAAACCACATCCTAAACAGGGAACAAGAGATGAGCCTCTGCACCTGTTCAATAGACATAGGTGGAGTGTGAACCGGGCGATAGTTTAGTCTGTCTACTCCAATTGAAAAAAAAGGAAAGTGAAAAGATTGGAAAAGAGAAAACCGGGAACCACATCCTAAACAGGGAACAAAGGATGAGCCTCTACACCTGTTCAATAGAAGTGGGGGATGTTAAGCGGTTGATTTTTACATGACAAATACTAAAGTAATATATTTTCAGGTAGAGAACATGAGCTTCTATGGCCAATATATATATATATATATATATATATATATATATATATATATATATATATTGCCCATTTTAGTATATATATATATATATATATATATATACTAAAATTCCGCTAGCTTAACTCTATAAAAACCAATACAGAAAAAATTAAAATTTTTGAAATTTCAATACCAGAATGTACTCTTAAAAACGGGGAGGGAGGTCATTAGTATGTGTCGTCATAGAAATAAGTATAAATTGCAAAAGTTATCCTATTCCTCGAATTCGCCGCAATAAGTTTTTTAAGATTTGGCTAAGCAGTTACTTCCCCACTACCTACCACTACTAACTCAAAGGTTAACCCACATACCTCCCACTACCAAAGTAGAAATTACTACTAAAATTCGCTAGGTTAACCCTATAAAACTAATAGCTCCCCAAGCCCTTTCTTTACTAGAGCAAACTTCTGAGCTTAGAACTTTTCTTCATTCTTTGTTAAAACGAGGCTGAAAATGCATGTCTTAAAATGACATGTTGAAAATGGCTATTTCCTCTCTAAATTTTATCTGAATATATATATATATATATATATATATATATATATATATATGACTTGGTCTGTCTAATAAAACCTGACAAGTTTTAATCAATATTCTTAATAAGGATAGATATTAAGAATTGAATTCGCTTGTATATTGCATTTATGCATATATGAAAATTTGACATAGTAGTAGCAGAAGTAGAAGTTTTCTTCTTGTTTTTATAGTTTATTTTCTTCTTCTCATTGTCACGTTTTCTTTGCTTGTCCTTCTTCTTGTGGTTCTATTCCTCCTTCTTGTTTTCTTCTTTTTCACATTATTGTTGTTGTTGTTGTTCTTCTTCTTCTTCTTCTTTCCACGTTCTTGTTTTTCTTGTCCTTCTTATTATTATTCTCTTCCTTTTTCTTTCTTGTTTTTGTTTTTCTTGTTCTCCTTCTCCTTGTTTTTGTTGATGTTGGTGGTGGTGCTGTTTTTTTCTTCTTTTTCTTCTTTCTACGTTCTTGTTCCTATTCTTGTTCTTCGTGTCCTCGTGATCTAACTTCTGCATATTCTCACCCTTTTTCTTGCTTGTTTTCTTTATTGTGTTTTCCTTCTTTTGTTGTTGTTGTTGTTCTTCTCCTTCTTCTTCTTCTTCCATGCCTTTTTTTCTTTTTCACCTCTTTTTATTTCACCCTATTTTCGACTATTGAAATCAAGCTTATTGTTCCGTTTTTGTTTTTATATATTTTTTTCTTATCATCAACTGTACTTACCTAACCCAATGAAAATGTCCACCCACCTCCAGTGACGTGAGTTATTAATTTCTGGATATTTGAACCATTCTGTATCGTCCTCAGTCTTTCTGTTTTGTCCAACCTATGGCCTTCATCCGATTTTCACTCATTCCAACCCGGCGACCCACTCACAACGTATGCTGGCTAATAAGCCGGCGTTTTATGTCGAACATGACTGATGACATTTCTGTCTTCACCATCATTTGACAGGACAATTGCTATGTCACCTATGCTTTTCTCCAAAACACGCACACGCACGTACGTATAAACGAGGCATGGATGAAAAGTTCTCAGCCCTACCCACTTAAAAAAATATGGCCACTTTATCAAACATCAGAATCATTTTCTAATCATTTTTCTGATCGTGACAAAAAATTGTCCTGCACATATTGAGCTACATACAAAGCGAGGGCATTAATATTGTATATATATATATATATATATATATATATATATATATAAGTGTGTGTGTGTGTATATATATGTATATATACATATATATATGTGTGTGTAATATATATATATATATATATATATATATATATATATATATATATATATATGGCGTTAAAGACCAAAAATGTTATTATAATTGTCCATGCCAAATTTTAAAATAAAAACACCAGTCGATCGGTTTCGTCTCCTCACTTCAGAACAGTAACCAGGTAAAGTTTTGAGAAAAGAATATCTGTTATGCGTGTAATGAATGAGCAGAAGGGGGAAAAATTTTGAATATCTTATAAAAGTTATTACATCTAAAGGTGTCAGAGACCCAGCAAAGCAAGCCCAAACAAACACTCTTTGTTTACAAAGTGAGGGCTGCCTGGATCTGATGAACAGCTTTTGTCTTTAATGCCATAATTAATTTGGTACTAATAAAAAAAATATATATATATATATATATATATATACTACCGACCATAAGTTTGGGATCACTTAGATTTATTCTCTAAGAGAAAGAAATAACAAATTTTATGTCTTAGAAGAATAAATATAAATATATTTCATTGTTGCTCACAATTGTACAATAATTAAAACCAATATTAACATAGTGTAATTTCAAATTTAATTAAAATTAATTCATATTTTCTTTTCATCAAAGAAACCACCACGAGCCTTTATTACTACAGAGCAAATCATTGGCATTCTTTCTAATAAATTATAAAAATAAGTTGGTGAAAGTGATTTCCAAGCATCCTGCAAGTATTTAAACAACATTTGTTCATTTTTAGGAAGTTCATTTCGAACTGCACGATCAATTTCATCCCAGACTAGTTCAATTGGAGAAAGATCAGAGACTGAGGGGTCAGGTCATAATTTTCAAAATTCCATTGTTTTCCTTTGATTTCAGATAATTTTGGCATATTTTTGAGCTGTGCTTTATCTAAAGTTCATTCTTTGCGCTGTTATGCCCAGTGTAGTCGTTTCAACTTATTCACCTTCTTTAATAGTGGCTTCTTAACTGCTACACAGTAGAATGCAGTCGTCTCTTAACAGTAGTAACAGATACTGGATGTTGCCGAGTTGAATTCATTTCAATTATTAATTCCGGAGCGGTTTTTCTTCTATTCCTCTTGCTAGATGTGATCAAGTGCCTATCCTCTACAATAGATGTTACTCTGGGCCTACCATATTTTTTTCTGTCAATATTTAACTCAGTTTCACGAAATCGTTGAAGGTAATTATGCACCCCATTTTTGATAGGCTTAATTTTTTGCGATAACACGTTCAGAATATCCTTCTTTCGAAAGAATTTCAACCTGAGCTCTTTTT
>JBBBDQ010000738.1:1050000-1145000 GCA_037127315.1 Ascarosepion bandense
TTGAGTTCCAAATATTCGGAAATGTTCGTAAAAGAGCTTCCCGCACGAACGTTAAGCAGTACAGCATGGCGTTTCCATTCAAATTTCTGACAGAGTGAATTGTGTCATGATGCACTATTTCTCACAGAAAGTGTCCGACTAACCCTACTATACTGTGAAGTTGATAAAATGAAAAACAATCCACACGTATGCATGAAATTATAAGTATAAAATGGGACAATTTGGCCATAGCACTTTATATATATATACCCAAGGGCTAAAACGTATGCCAATAAAAACTAGTAGCAATATTCGATAGCAGATAATATATGTAGATAGATAATTCCAGAGTTAAATAGTTACATACAAGGAGAGAAAAATGTCTCCTTCCTGGGCTAACATTCTCGGATGATATGAAGTGAAAAGTCTATATCGAATCCTTCGCTATGTCTGCTAATAAGAAAATTGTTGTGTCTTGCAAAACAATTTTTCTCTCCCAAAACTATCTTATATATTTATAAGTCTACCATGCGTCCATGCTTTGAATATTGCTGCCACATAAAGTATAGTATCATTGGTCCTGGCCTGGCGTCTCGGCGTCAGTCACCTTCCAAACCGCCGTAATGTAGATACTTTCATGGAAATTGTTCGGGTGAACTCTTCGCTGTTGAACGTAGACTTTATTTATTTAAGCGCAGTTCTGGTTTAGCAACAAAATCTCATCAATTTACAGTTGAATTGGTGAGATTTAACCGTAAGTTCTTTGCTAACAGTTTCTTTTCTCGCATCTCTTGCTCGTCTTCTCCCGGCTATACGCTTTCCAGCAAACTTTGATCTTCAAAAACTTAAAATGCAGTTTTAATCGTTATCTCCTGTCTTCCTGATTGTTCTTCTATTGTTTTCGCTTCTTAATAATAGTTCTCCTTTTTTCTTATTATTTTACACTCAGTACTACCTTATGTTTTAGTGGCATGGGGTGAAATGATTAAAAAAAAGTAAAGTTGTACGCTAAGTAGATAGTAATCCTTGCTATTCAGCCTCAATAGTGTCAGACAGTTATTCATCGAGGCTGACTGTGAGTAAGCTTCTTAGTCGGTTAAGCTGTGTGCAGTTTAGTGGATAAACCATTCTTTCGAATCACAGCACCTTAAGTCAGAAAATACTGAACAACTACATTAATCTTCATCTGGTTTGGTTCTTCTTCTTCTTTTTCTTCTACTATGTCACTTGTTGATCATGGCTCTCCACCATGTCCTGTCCTTTGTTGCCCTAAATACATTTTTGTCATTCTCAAAATCTGCTCCAAAGGACACCTGATGATGACTAGTGGGTTCTTGGTCGAAAAGTTGCGTCTATTATAATATTCATATCAACCAAGATGAGAGCGATAGTTCGAAATAATTCCAAGTTTATTGAAAATTACTCATCTGAGAAATAAAATACAAACCATTTCCGATTTTGCTATAACACTATTTTAGCAGAATTCTCCATTGCTTTTAGTTCTTCAGTAGATGACTTTAAGAAATTGCACATATAAGTTAGAAAATATGATGAGATGTACTTAATATCTCATGTGCGCACGGTGAGAAAACATTATATAGATAGATAGATAGATAGATAGATAGATAGATAAGGAGGTAAATATGTATATATATATATATATATATATATATATATATATATATATATGTCTGTGTGTGTATGTGTGTATACGCGTGTATACAAATCAATATATAAATATTAATCAGGTGTGAATAGAACAATACTCAATGTTGTATGACAGAGCAATATATATATTGATAAATATACATATTATCCTATGTTTTACTCACGATTCTGAGTGTGATGCATTCCAGCAATCTTCAGGTGGTTAAAATATCGTACTTGCTTATTTTTGATTTGATTTATTTATAGCGTTAGTTTTTCAAAGTTTGTTATGGGTAAGATTGCATGTACAGAAATTTCTATATTTGCACATTAGCGTAATGCATGAAATACAGAGTCGTGACTAAAGCATAGGATAATATGTATATTTATTAATATATATATATATATATATATATATATATATAATATTTGTACATGCAATCTTACTCATAACGAACTTTAAGAAATAAACGATATTAATCAATCAAATCGAAAATAAGCCAGTATGATGTGTTACACAGCTGAAGATTGCTGTAATGCTGTAACTCAGAGTCGGGAGTAAAACATAGGATAATATGTGTTAATATATATATATATATGTATATATATATATATATATAGCGTGACTCAATCATAAGGGGCATATTGTGAGCTATGCGTAATATATATTTCATTATGTGGTCCATGGATTAAACTCACTATCACACTAACACATGTCTAACGAACTTTTTTATTCAGTACATCACCATTGCAAAGGGCATCGCTGGAGTGTGGTTGTACTGGATCAAGTAATTAAAACTCGCTCGAATCTAGAAGAATTATTAAAGAAAATTCGTTGCCCGGCCGGGATCGAACCTACGTGTTTTCCCCTAAAAAATGGTGATGCAGGTTTGATCACTACCGGGGAACACATAGTCTTTGCTATGGTTTCTCGAATAGAAAGACTTAATACACGCTGTTTAATAAATAAAAATGGGGCGTTTATTTCAACTATTAATTATCCACTATAATAACGTTTTAAGTAATATCTCTTGTCGGTCTGTAAAGAGAGCTAAAATATGTGAATGAGGGAATACTGTAGTAGGTATTCTTCAATCGCGAAAAACTATAGAATCTATTAAGGGGAATAGCTAATCCCTGTTGCAGACGCCTGCTCAACCACATTTGTATATCAACATCTACAGAGCTAAACTATATTGAACGGACATTAGTCATAGTTTCTATGAGAAAGCGCATAATCTAGCATGACCAGTGTTTGAACTAACATCGATGGAATCTGAACCGTTTAGTCTACAAAATTCCCCTTACAAGGTTTGTGTCAACACGTGGTGTAGTTTCCTTGTACATCCTAAAGGTGCTCGAAGCAATATTGTCTATAAGTCATCACCATGAGAAATCGACAATTGCGAAATTCGAACTCGAGTTTTATACTCGAAACATTAACGTTGAAAACACTCGTTCACGGGTCCACATATAAAATGACCCGAATTTATATAAATACTGACGCTTAGAACGTATGAATTGAATACTTACTATCGCACTCACATGTTAAGACAACCAAGTTTCAGTTCTATAGCTTATAGATAGAAATAATTCTGGCTTGTACTTTATTTGTACTATTTATTTGGATGAAAAGATAATCTCCTCGTTGCCTTAAGAAGATTACGAGAGATTAAGAGTGTTTTAATCGCTGATCTTTTGGAATTAGTCATTTTTAAGCTGGTTTAAAATAAAACAAACCGTTTGACGGCTTTTGTTTTAATATATATATATATATATATATATATATGCATATATATATATATATACATATATATGTTTGTGTGTGTGTGTGTCTTCCCCCACCCACTCTCTCTCAGTGTCTGTGTCTCTGTGTGTCCTTGTTACCCATATTCTCTATCAAGGATATTTATTCTTTCTTTCTTTCTTTGTACACCAAACTGTTCTGGTGACATTTTTCATTGATGACGATTTTCAAAGTTTAGCTTAGATGTGACACCCAGTGAGAAATGAACTTACTATTCAGTCTTAATAGACATAACCAGACAAACTGGATATCCCAAAGAAACTACACAGATGTAAATAAATGGCCTCCTTAGACCGGTGATTATCACGCATGATTTTAAGATGCTAATTTTCTAAGCACAGCTTAGATGTGGCGCAAGGCCAGAAATATGGGGTACCCAGTGAAGACTAAAATTCTTATTCAGTTGTAATTTATTTAGAAAGGACAATTTTACCACTTCATACAAGTTTCATCGCCACTGGGTTTTGGCAATTTATATATTCATATAATAGTTCTGACAGATTAAGTCAGCAAACGCAGCCCGAATTAATTTATTTCCGATTCTGCTTTGCTTTTTTTCTTTTTAGTATATATATATATATATATATATATATATATATACACACGTCCGTGGTTTGGATGCGCTTAACACGCATTATTTTCGCTTACATATACTTACATTCATAATAAACATCTAATGTTTTTATTACGCATTGACACACACACACTTAAACAGATACAAGTTTTTTCTTCTACATTTAATATTCATCTATTGCTTTATCACACGTGACATGTATATGACCAATGAAACTATACCTCAATTAACATACAGTCTCTTGAAATTTTTAAAATCATTCATCTTTAATAAATCTCTGAAAAAGCTTGTTAAAGTGAAACATGTTAGATTAAAGACACTTTTTCCTACTTTTCTTTACTTATTCTAATCACATATATATATATATTCAGTTTCTGAAAGGTTTTTTCTGTTGCTGAGGTGATGTGTCGTTCCCCGTGGGGATCTTCATATCGAAATGGCCATTCAACATCTTTGAATTAATCCTTTTTTAATATATATATATATATATATATATATATATATATATATATATTAGTTCAAACATTATTACAGTTAATGTTTCGAAATAAACGCCACATTTATTCATTTATTAAACGGTGTGTAAATTTGTTGCAGTTACTTACGCGTAAATGCTCTTGGAAAAGCTATAAATCTGTCTCTTCTCCCTCTATGTATGGATTAAACAACAAGTTAGAATGGGTTCTACAGACCTGGTTAGCAACCAATCTACCGCAGAAAGTAATGGCAAATCTTCTGCCTGCTGAGTCATGATAACCCAATCGTGTATACCGTATGACTCTAATCTGTATTACGTCTAGCGACATGCGTATTCGGGAAATCCTAGTAAATGCACAGACGGGTAGCTATGATTTTCCTACTGACATCTCACTACAGTTTTGACTCTAAAAAATTCACTCTGATCAGATGAGAACAAGAAACAATCAGGCACCTAAAAAAAATCGTAGTGATATTCTGCATAAGAACAATCCAAACAGCCTAAATAATGACCACACATATAAGCATATATATACAAAGGTATATCAATATGTTCGCAGCCTAATAATGCAATACACACACACACACTCACACACACACACACACACACACACACACACACACACACACACACACACACACACACATATATATATATATATATATATATATATTACTGAGCAAATATTTATTTTCAGTTTAATCGTCTTTTCTAAGGCACTTCATTCAGTTGTAAATATCGAACATTAAAATTCAGATTAAAATTCAAGTAAGAGTTACGTGTCAGGATATGGATTTATTGATCACTCTTTGTATAAATCTATATCTGCTTGGCTTTCGTTTTTTTTTCTTTTGCTTTTTTCCGTTTTATATTTCTCCCTGAGTCTCATTGAAGTCTTTCATTGTTTTACATTCTTTCCTTTATTTATTTGCTAATTTCTGCTTAGTTTGACACAGGGTCAGCGGTTGATTTCAATACACAGAGATATAAACTGTTGTTTACAGTAATTTATGTTCCGAACGACCATTGACCATTAATAAAGTTTAATATCGTTTACCATTGGTGCGAGCTCAGTGATTTGATAATTAAACAACTATTTTTCTTATTGAAATTCTGATGTTTTCTTTTTATCTCGCTTTTACTCGTCTCTATTTTCCTCTCTCTTCTGCCTCTTTCTCTGTTTTCAACTCCTTCCACTTTTGCTGACAGGTTTCATTTCTGTTTTCTTTCCCATTTTTTCCTTCTTTCTGTGGCTATAATTCTCATGACACCTAAATCTGTCAGTCAATAAGTTAAGTGTAATACACGGCTGAGAGACCATGTCTATTTTGGTCCATGACTGACTAGGCAGAAGATTTTTCTGCAGTAGGTTATTATTTCTTTCTGACTGGTTGCCAACCAAGGCTATAGTGAAGAGAGAAACGAGATGAGATTAATACTTTTCCCAAGAGTATGCAACCAATTTAACTGGAATTCGAACTTAGCTCTCCGATTTCTCATTGCGAGCCGATATCCATTACACCACGACTGACCTCCTACCTTAAAATACATCTTTATTACGTATACTAGACTGTGTGCCTGTCATTTTCTTTCTTTTTTCTTTCTTTTTTCTTTCTCTTTCTTTCTTCTTTGAAATCTGTCGTTTCTTTCTTTTTTGCTAGTTCATTCGTTTTCTTTCTTTCTTTTTTCTTTCTTTCTTTTTTCAATTTTCTTTTCTTCCTTTATTTCATTTTCTTTCTTTCTTTCTTTCTTTCTTTTTTCTTTCACTTTTTAAAACTAGCCATCTTTCTTTCTTTCTATATTTATAACGATATTACTTCTGTAATTCTTTTATTTTGCTTTCTTGTTATTTCTACTTTTTCTTTACTTCTTTCTTTCCTGTTTTTTCTTTTTTCTACTTTTTCTTAACTTTTTCTATCTTCTATTTCCTTTTTTTAGATCTCTCTGTGATACTTTCTTTTTTTTTCACGTTTGTTTCTGTTTTAATGTTTCTCTTCTTTTTCTTCTTTCTGTTTTTAGTTCTTAAAAATCTTTCTTTTCTTGCTTTGTTGTATCTCTTTTTTGTATTTTAATTCTTTTCTTTTTTTCTCATATTTCTTTTTGCTTATTTTATTTCTTGTATTCTAGCTTACCGCTTGTTCTTAATCGTTCTTTCTTTCTTTGTTTTTTCTTTTCTTTTCTTTCTCTTCTTTTTCTTAGTCACTTATTTCTTTATGCATTTTGTTATTTCTTTAATTCTATTATTCTTTTTCTCGTTTCTTTCTTTTTTCGTTGTTTCATTGTGACTTTTTATTCTTTCTTGTTTTTCTCTTTTTTATTTTATTCCTATAATCTTGCTTATTCCCATTTTTCTTTCTTTCTTTCTTTCTTTCTTTCTTTCTTATAGAGTTTTGTTTGTTATTATTTTTTTATGTTTCTTCTTTCTTTACTAACATTTTTTTACCTTTATTACCCCCCCCCTTCAGGCGGAGGTATTGTATTCGGTTGAGTTTGTTTGTCTTCCCTTAATCAAGATATCTCAAGACTCGCAGGATAGATTCGAACTAAACTTTCAGGAATAACTGGCCTCATAACTGGCACGAACTGATTAGATTTTTGGTTTGGTCCGGTAGAAAATATAATTTCTGGGTTATTTTTCAGGTTTTACCACTAAAATTTATTTTTTGCCTTTCAAATGACAAATACTGAATTACCTCCCCTAGATCATTTTAAATACTGAATTCCCGACCCTCCGTTTCATTTCAAGTATGCATTAAATTTTGAGAGCGGTTGTGTTCATTTTTGCATTTTTCACTCTCAAGAACAGTCATGTTCATTGCAGTTATTATTTCTTATTTTAATAATTATTTTTCGCTAATCGATGAGATGATACCAGTATTGCTTTGGCGGAGGTAAGTGGTCTTTGACTGTTCTTTCAATTTCTTTTTTTTCTTTTATTCTCTCTTTTATTGATTCTTTTCTTTTTTGCTCTCTGCATTTTTTTCTTTAATTCGTTATTTTTCATTCTTTGTATTTATTTATCATTCATAAATTAATTCTTTCTTTCTTTTCTTTCTTTTTGTTCTCTTTTATTTCAATAATCCTTTCTTTCTTTCTTTCTTTCTTCATTATTTCTTTCTTGTACATTTCTTTCTCTTTTACTTGCTTGCTTTCTGAACGTTTGTTTTCATCACTTTCCTTTCTTTTTTTCCCCGTCTTTCTTTTCTGCTTTTTATTTTAGACCCAATCTTTGGACAATATTAATCACGATATTTGTCCATCAATCAATCGATCCATCGGTTCGCTTGAATGCTTCTACAATCTATCTTATATTTGTTTCATTTATTGTTATTTTGCAGTACTTAAAAAATATGGCAAATCGCTGTCGGATTAGAGCAGATGTCAGTAGATAACATCCAAATATCTAAATAAACAAATACAAAATCAACACTCAACTAATAAAAATAACACCTAAACATTAGTAACGCATTACTTTTAAGCTTCTAATCCTGTCTGCTGCTAAAAACAAATGCATAATGCTATATATATATATATATATATATATATATATATATATATATATATATATATATATGTATGTATGTGTGTGTGAGTATGTGTGTGTATGTGTGTTGAATATGTAGATCGGAATCCGACAAGATGAGAGAATAAATAAACAAAAAAGTAGAAAACGTATCTCAATCTAAAATGTTTCACTTTCATTAAAGCTTCTTCAGAGATCCACTTAAAAAGGAAAAATTTTCAAAGATCGAATTAAATAATATAATAAAAGTGAAACATATTAAAATTGAGACATATTTCCTACTTTGTTCTTTATTTACTCTATCATATCTAATAAGTGTGCATGTGGGGAGGGGCATACAAGCACACGTAGGGTGTAATGGATAGCTGCTCGAAATCTGAATCTGGATAGCCGAGTTCGTATTGCAATCGCTCTCGTTACATTCACTTACGCGTAAATCCCCTTGGAAAAGTACGAATTTATCCATGTATTTCTATAGATATGAGCTAAGAAGCAGTTCGTTAGTTTCTGTTAGCAACCATTCTAGAAGAGGAGCAACCTTTTATTCAAAACCCGAGGAGAGGCTGCGAACCTCTTGTGCACCAGTGTATGCAGTTCTTATGAATAGTTTTGCACAAGACATCAACGCTATAATCAAATCACATGTGCAGGGTAGTCTGACTGTCCAATTCTAACAGCTGAATTGTTGGGCCATTATACGTCGAAGACGACGGGAAAATTAATCATATATATATATATAATTGTATTTGGGCAGCAATCTTTCTTCATGCAGGTTTCATTAAAAATGATACACAAGGCGTTATAATTAAGTTTTTTATGTAATTTTTCACGTGATCTTGTGATTTTTTTCTATTGCGGACATAAATTATATAAAAATTGTTCAAATGTTTTATTTCACTATATACATTCTGATACAAGTAAAATAGCATTCATCCTAAAAAATGGCCATAAGTATAGCCGAAAGCGCTCGGATAAACATAACATTTGGGCAATTTTTATATAATTTATGTCCTCAAAAGAAGAGAATCATAAGATCACATGAAAAATTAAAAAAAATCTTAACAATCAGTGTCTGTCATTTTTAATGAAACTCACTCATATATATATATATATATATATATAGAGAGAGAGAGAGAGAGAGAGAGAGAAAGAGAGAGAGAGAGAGAATAAAAAGCACGAGAAGCCGTGAACGTTTTGTTTAAAGTATTGTTGCTATTATTATAATTATTACTTGCTTTTTGTATGATACATTAAATGCCCATAATGGTATTTGTGTCGCTACACGTATTTAAGTATAAAGGTGACTCTCTTCAGGCGTATAAATTTGTGTCTTTACATGTCGAGATCCGTTTGCTTTTCTGATGGCCAATATATCGTGTATAAATACATAAGTCAACTGGTAAGTAGGTCAGAAAGTTCATATGCGTGCATGAGTGTTTTTTTTTTTTACTCGCCCACGTTAAGTTTCTTCTGTCGCCTTCGTTGATCGTGGAGTAGATAGACTAAACTATCGCCCAGTTCACACTCCACCCACATCTATTGAACAGGTGAAGAGGATCATCCCTTGTTTCCTGTTTAGGATGCGGTTTCCGGTTTTCTCTTTTCCAATCTCTTCACTCTTATGTAGCCCCCTGCACATCAGTGGCGTTACCGCCTTGCTCGGGGTGATATGATAAAAAAAAAAGACGTCTTTTTTTCATTGACTTTATACTTTAAAATTGTTTTCAGCGATTTTGATTCAACTCTACTCTATGGGTCATTTAGTTCTTTTTATTGTTTTTGGGATACTATATATATTTATATATATATATATAATTCCAGGTGAAGAAGACTCAAGGTTTTATTATTTTGAGTGCCCTGGTATTTATTTTATTATGGACAGTGCTCAATATAATGAGTATTATAACGCTTAATATAATTATATGTTATGAATTAAATGTACATTGCGACACGGAAATTTCTATGTTTCGAGAGAGATTCTCATCATCAGGCAATGTTGATATTGGTTGTGCGGATGATTTACATTTAAATGACAAAGACCATTGGTTTGCTGTATATGTCTGTGGGAAGATATAAAATTCACATATCTGTTTCTTTTGACTAATCAGAGCGGAGATTCATTTTGGGTTTTGGCCCCAAAGAATACATACTAACCAACTTTTTCTCTTTTTTCTGTTTTCCTTTTTTTTTTCTCATCCTACGCCTTCACATTGTCTCTCTTCCCTCTCTTCTATTCTCCCTTCAGTTTTATTGCTTCTGGTGTGATATTCTCATTCAGTACCAATGCTATATTTTTCACTTAGTTATAATTTTTAGTCTATCTGTTTATTTGTTGTAATTTCTTTTATAAAAAGAAAGACTTTTTAAAAAATAATTTTATGTTTCAATTTATTTTTATAGTTTGTCAGTAATTATTTTCCTTAAGCACTTGTTGGTTATATGCATGTTATTTCATTTAGATTTTATCCATTTTCTAATGTGAACAATTTGCAATGTCTACATATGACATTTATCTCATTGCGTTTATTTAATAGATTTTTATTCTTAAGTGATCTAATAATAAATAGTTTTACATATAAACATAATGAACATGGTTCATTTAGGGACTTACATGTTTCAGTTTCTTTTAGAACTTTCCACTTTGTTGTTTCGTTTAGGTACCAATGATATTTTGATAGGGATGTTCTATTTTTGTATTTGTTATTATTAAATGAAGAGGTGTGCTGGTAAATCCGCTGCTTTAGAATGATTTAGTACTCCCTATATAAATTTTTATATATTTTTATATTATATAATATAAAAAATTATATAGGGAGTACTAAATTATAAATAGATAGACTAAAAATGATAAGTGAAAAATGTATCATTGGTACTGAATGAGAATATCACATCAAAAGCAATAAAAGGGAGAGGAAAAATGGGAAAATTATAAGATCAGGTTAAAAGCAGGTTAACATCTTGACCGTTAAGGAGGGAAGAGAAACAAGGGAAAAGCGTAGGATGAGGGAAGAAAAAAGAAAAAAGAGAAAAAGTTGGTTAGTATGTATTCTTTGGGGCCAAATCCCAAAATGAATCTTCGCTCTGATTAGTCAAAAGAAACACATATGTGAATTTTATATCTTCCCACATACATACACAGCAAACCACAGGTTTTTGTCATTTAAATGTATATCATCTGCACAATCAATATCAACATTGCCTGATGATGAGAATCTATCACGAAACATAGAAATTTCCGTGTCGCAATGTATAATTAATTCATTACTATATATATATATATTTCATTTTAAGATCAAGAAACTGATTAGACAATTGAAAAGGATCAGTAGAAATTATATATATATATATATATATATATATATATATATATAATTGAATAAAAGAAACATATTGTGTGTGTTTAATTTCTACTGATCCTTTTCAATTGTCTAATCAGTTTCTTGATCTTAAAATGAAATTTTTCAAGAAAGGCGTCCAAGTTTTTCTCTAATCCAAGTACTTTCGATCTTTTTCAAGATAATCTTGAAGAGTAAATTATCAAGACGTCGTACACTTCATTTGTCGGCTACAAGTTCTATTGCATAACATCTAAAAACAGATTTCTGTCTTCCTTCACAATCGAGGAAATACTTGTTAACAACATTAATATACAACACCACGAAAATAATAACCCAACGACTAAAATTCATTATGAATATAATAACAACATATAATAGTGCATATAACATTTAATGTCATTATATATTTCCACCAGTTTCTGGTCAACTCTCTTATATTATAACAGTTATTTTGCAAAATCTTTAATAACTACAATGAGTAAATTTTAAAATTCCAAAACAATATAACAGCGTGTTCGCTCGTGTTTTTTTTAATTCTCTACCACAACGGAATGTATATGCTTTTGTAGTTTGTCTTTGTAAATTACCCCGGAAGATTAAAGAACTTGGGTTATTAAAAAACAAAAAAACTCTACGGCGCCGTTCTTAATGAATTTCAACTTAACATCAAGAAACTGCAGTATTTACATTATTCGGACTATTGTCCTCATCTTTGTTGCCATTTGTACGACGTTTCGGTCGTTGCACGCTCCGGCCTTCTTCAGGAATTTCGAACTATTTCCCGGTGAAGGGGGACGCTTTCTCCAACTCAATATTGCAAAGACGCCATCGGTTAGTTACAAGACAGGACGTAGGAGGTACGCCTCAGTGGGTAGCGATTTTACCAGTAGACGGAAGTACTTCTTAGAGGAGGGACAAAGTAACTTCAACATACTCGGTACAAAAGGAACCAGTAAAACATTGCACTATTTCGCCTTCAATGTCACCATCATTCAAAATTACATAAGAGAGAGTGACGTCCGTGTCAGCGCAAAACGCACTAATTGAATAAGTTATGTTGATTAATGTCTTATTAATTAAAGAAATGTTACCTAAACATTTAGCGTGATCGTGAGAGCAGCTGAGAATATATATATATATATATATATATATATATATATATATATATATAAAATATAAATATATAGCAGCTGAGAATATATATATATATATTCTCAGCTGCTATATATTTATATGCTCTCACACTGTGATTGAGCACTCTGGAAGAATGGTAGTTTTGAAAAAACAGTAGCTACTCTGGCATCTACACATCGCTCATTCAGGAATCAATTAGAGCACACTGGCTACTGGCGTATGATACATCATACGCTAAAAGTCTGCCTCCTTCTACCGAGCGCCCAAAACTCAAGGGTAGAATGACGCCATTTCGGTAGGGTTTCAATCCTGAGTTAAAAGCAATCGGATGTATAACCGTACTGATGAGCTGTGATACAGAGAAACAGATATGTCTGCGGATATATATATATATATATATATATATATATATATATATATATACAAGTATATGGAAGGTATGGATAGAATAATATTCTGTATCCAAAAGATAAAAAAACACTTTTTAAAAAAAAGTGCTCAATACAAAGTTGAGTGAATAATATATATATATATATATATATATATATATATATATATATCAATCAAGGTGAAGAGAGCCAAAAGTTTTACAATCCCTCGTTCTCCGGCATTTACTTCTTTTTTTTTTTATAAAAGTGCTTTAATACAGTAAATATTGTAAAGCGCATATATATATATAAGGAAAAGTGAAAAGATTCACTTTTCCTTATTTTTTTCAATTGGAGTAGATAGACTGAACTATCGCCCGGTTCACACTCCACCCACGTCTATGGAACAGGTGTAGAGGCTCATCCCTTGTTCCCTGTTTAGGATGTAATTTCTGGCTTTCTCTTTTCCAATCTTTTCACTCTTACGTAGCCCCATTGCACACCAGTGGCCTTACCGCCTTGCCCGTGGGTGATATGATTAATATATATATATATATGGCATGAAATAGAAAGGAACGGTAATATCAACAATACTGAGAGAAAATAATAGGCATCACTAAATTATATATCGCTTGGATATCATCACACCACCCACGCTTTCTGTTTTGGATCATCTTTTATTTCGTTTTCTTTCACTTTTTTAATACGCCTTTTTCCGTCCGCCATTTTTGTCCATTTTCCCCATTTGCTTTTCGACTTAATGTATTCTTTTTTAATATTTTTATTGCAATTTTTAATTCAAGTTTCGCTGAAAGTAATTTTTCACGCATTTCTTTTCTCCCCATTAATTAACTCATGTTTTCTTAATAGTTTCTTTACAAATTTTAATTCAAAGTAAAAAGAAAAAAAATAATTGAAAAGAAAAGACCACGAAGGATGATACAGAAACTGACAGTCGCTGTTAATTGAATTGTGCGGGTATTATTATTATTATTATTATTATTATTATTATTATTATTATTATTGTTTGTTAGTAATGTTATTGATTATTCTTTATGAATTTGCTTATAGCCTGATTCAGTTCAAAGTGAAGTTTGCATTCAGCTTCCGGGGAAAAAATATTTAATTCAAAATTTCTTAACAACACAATGCATAAATTTACCACCATTTAAAAATAAATGTACATTAAAAATGTTGACGAAATATTCACTAATTCAGAATTGTTTTCTAATTGTTTCTATCTCCAATTTATTTATAATAGCCCTTTTCCATCTGTATATGAACACCGATAATCCACTTTTACCTTATTGGCAATGCATTTTTATAGTGAATATAGTTACTATGCATTTCAATATTTAATTTATTTACAATGCTTGTAGAATGTAAATTCGTTTACAATGTATATCCAAAGTAAATTTAATTAAGATGCATTTCGTCAGTAAATGTATTTCAGATGCATTCAATAGTTAAACATAATTATGATGCTTATCCCACTGTCAGTGATTAAGTGCTTTTGATGATGAGTGCATATATGAGTAAACTTTATCAATTTATTGGCATTAATTCGAACTTTTAAGCACTTGGCAATCAGATTGCAAGAGCATGCAATTGACTGTCGTCAGAGAGAAGTACCAGTTAGAACAAGCCGGCCGACTGTCGACATAGGGGAAAAAGATATAATCGGACTGCTCTAAACAGACAGTAGAGAAAAAATAGACGGGGGCAGCTGACTCCCGGCATTGAGGGAAGAAGCAGGTACAAACGAGCAAGTGACTGTCAACACAGAGAAAAGAACGAGGTAGAAACGGGAAGTAGACTCGCGACAGAGAGAGAAGAACCAGGTACAAACGGACAGGTGACTCTCGACAGAGCGGAAACAACTTGGTAAATATGGGCTGTTGACACTCGATAGAGAGGGAAGAACCTGTCACAAACTGGCAGGTAGTTGTCGACAGAAAGAAAAGATCAAGGTAGAAATGGAAAATTGACACTCGATATAGAAAAAGAAGAAACAGGTATAAACGAACAGGTGAATATCGAGAAAAAAAAGAACTTGGTAGAAACGGTTATTAGATTCTCGACAGAAAAGGGAAGAACTTCGAATAGCTGATTATCGAAAGAGGAAAGAATAATGTAGAAACGGGCACTTGACTCTCGATAGAGAAGAAAGTGCCGGGTACAAACAAGCAGTTGTCTGTCTGCTGATAGTAAAGAAAATGTTAGATTCGTACTGATGACTCTCAGCAGACGGGGATGTGTCAGGTACGGACGGCCAGGTGACAATCGACAGGGAGGGAAGAACAAAGTAATGTCAGACGATTCATCATCGACAGAGTGAAAAACTAGTTTCAGACGGAAAATTTACTGTCAAGAGACAGTGGTAAAAAAATGTCCAGTTAAAACCAGGCAATTAACTATCAACGCAGAAGGTGAAGCTGCTATCTATTAACCATCACAGACAATCGTCCTCCCGCCCATTAACATAGATACGGCTTCTCTCCCTGAAAGTAAAACACTGCGCCTCCTCGGATTATCTCTCACATCAGACCTTAAGTGGAATAACTATATAGAATCCATAGCTAAATCCGCTGCTAAGAAAGTTGTTTCTCTGTGTAAGGCCAGAAACAATCCTGCACATATACAAATCTACCATCCGCCCTTGCATTGAATGCTGCTGCCATATCTGGTAGGGTGCTCTTGCTATCCACCTAGGTGTCCTTGATAAAATCCAACGGAGAATCTGTAATGGGATCGATCCCGACTTGGCAGCTAGGATACAGTCGCTTTCTCACCGATGCTGTGTCTCTTCAACAAATATAATCACGGCTTCTGCTACAATGAACTTAGCTCACTAGTACACCCTATATATGAATTTCCGCGAACCAGAAGATTAGCAACTAGGTCCCACCCTTTTACTGTGAAACCGATAAATTGTCAACGCAAATTCTATTCCAGCAACTTTTTTTTCCGCCTGTGGAATTCTCTTCCGCATACTTGCTTTCCCGACAGCTACAATCTTCAAGAATTCAAATGTAAAGTCAATAGTCCCCTCTTGTCCCACTAACTTACATCCTATCTCTCATGCTTTTTTCTCCGTCCACCCCACTCATCAGTATTCTCTTCCTTCTCATATTCTCTTCCTGACACCCTCTGTAACCTGTCACTTTTTCCCATAACATTCCTCCTGTGTAACCCCATGCACAACAGTGGTAGTAAAATGCCTGCCTTGCTTGGGACCAGACGATTATATATATATATATATATATATATATATATATATATATATATATATATATATATATATAAAGGACGAGACACTACCGATTACTTGGACTTAGACAGAGAGAAATGAACTGTACAGTGCAAGACCGCCTTCATGCGAACGTCAGTGGAAATGTAAAACTCTGATTTCACTTTTATACTCCAGGATGTACCGAATCTATACTGTAAGACGAAGCCTTGTCCCTCGTTCAGCTTGTCATTTTCGCTTCAACGATCTTAGAAAAATCCAGAAGTAGTCATTTCAAGTTTTTATAATTAAGACTACTAGTTTTAACCTGCGGAAAGTTCACGGTTATCTTATTTTAATATTCTGATGAATCTTAATTGAATAAGCGCATGGCAAATTCTATGAGATTAAAATATCCGTATAAATTTCCCTATTGCATCATTAAATATTTGAACTTCACAACTTTAACAAAATATTAGAAAAACAATCATAAATATAAATTTCTCTCTCTTCTTGGTTCGTGTCATTCTTCTTTGCTTTTATTCGTTCTCTATTTTGCTTACAGATTGCTTGTCTCTCTTCTGTTCGTAATCGTTCTCGTCTTTTTCTCTGCCGTTCTCCTGCTGCCTTTCTCTGTTGTCTTATTCATTCTTCCATTTAAATGATTTTCTCCGAAAATATGACGCATTTACAAAATACATTTAATTTAATTCATTACAGCAATGGCGTGACACACGAAGGTACCTAGGTAGGTATCACTGTATTGTATTATAAAAACTACGACTTGCTATGTTGCTCACAGCTCACAGTGAGAACGTATTTTTTTTTACTTGAAGGAGAATTAAGATGAAGACTTTAAAGGACGACTTAAAATTATTATTTAAAGCACAACATCGCTATAAGTATAATACTTCCAATATTTGAAGGTTCTTTTTACTGTGTGTATGTGTGAGAATTATTATGTTATCAACTAAACTCTGTCTAATATTCCCTAATGGCTATGTTTTTTATAGGAAATGTTGTTTAATTGAACTATGATCAGAAAGATGACAAGTAAGTCTACGGGAGAGCGTTGTTGTAGAAAAACCAGTATATGTAGTGTGGGTTTATTATATATATATATATATATATATATATATATATAACAATGTCAATTGTTATTTCCTGTCATCATAATTACTGTTCATTTATTGTTCTCTTTGCTTAATAATTTTCCTTTATATTCTCACAAACTCAGTCATCATCCCTTTCGTCTTAACGGGATTATTGCCTTGGTTTGGGTGAAATGCTTAATATATATGCGCGCCTCCCTATTTTGTTAATTCTGGTATCAATTTCTATCACTAACAATTTATTTATTTCTCATTGTCAATGCATAGCATGCAGATTGGTTACCCAGTTTTGCCCATACTAATTATTGGTCAAGAATTGCAAACGTTGGGAATTAATTATCTGATTTGTTTCCATCCTATCAGGAATAGAAATGTCTAAAGTGAGACGAGGTTGTTTGATTGGTTGATTGGTGACACTGTAAAAGAATGGACGTAATGAGATAATCTGTGTCCAACAGGTGCGAACGTAGACGCCTCCGAAATTACAACTATGATTACAGATTTATTTCTCATCCGACACGAGGGTTAGATGCGCTATTCTATAGACTAGGATTTACTGAAAAGTTTTCGGCTTGACCCACTACCAAACTACAAAACTAACATAATATTCAACCATCAGATTTTATTTTAAAGGGTTTCTTTTTTAGGCTGAGAACCTTTAAGCACTCCCATCATGCATATAATAATTTGAATGAAAAAATGTTTGAACACATATGTTTAATAAATTCTACAAATGATACCAAAAAGGTAAATAATAATAATAATAATAATAATAATAATAATAATAATAATATTGATAGAGATCTGTGGCCTGTAACATCTCTTCCGCATCGGATTTCTTTGTGGTTAAGCAATGACTTGTTTGCCTGTCATTTGATAGATTTGCGCCTCTAATCCTCCGACTTAATCCGATGATCCAACTGTAATCCATTCGAGCGAATAATCATTTGATTCGGAGATTTTGTCAGAGCAGAGACCGGTCGGGGAGTTGGGAGGCTTAGGAAGCTTGGATTAAACAACGGACAAGTAGACTGCCTTCAGAACTGCGGCCGATGTATTTAAAAGAGGACTTAGTGGTAGAGGCACGGAAGCAGAGTTGGTGGCTGTGGTTGGGAGACAACGTTTGCAGAGCAACCAGAGAAGTTGTTCTTATCCAAGCAAGCAGGATACTGCAGGTGTTTAGGTGAAATACAGTGTTAGAAATAGTCTGTATTGGCAACAAGATAATAATAACAATGATCTTTCATCCCATATATCTAGTCTCAAAATGTGTGCCGACTATCTGGCTATTGGGCGGGTATAATGACAATATACACGCTAAAAAGTATGCCTTCTTCTACTGAACGCCCATAGCCCAGAAGTACCTACTGACGCCAATTCAGTCGGGTTTCAATCCTGGGTTAAAAAGCAGTCGGAGTCTAACCGTACTGATGAGCTGTGATACAGCAAAACATATGTCTGCGGATGACTATATATATATATATATATATATATATATATATACATATATATATATATAATTTCACATATTTTTTATTACATCAAATATTATTTTTAGTGAATAATCCTATATATAAACGAAATGTCTACTCACATACATAATATATATAACGTCATGTTTCTATCAATAGTACCTCTTCAGGTGATTTACGGTTTGCAAGAGTTAATGAATTATATATATATATATATATATATATATATATATATATATAAAATTAAAAAACAAATATAACCTTATCCAGACAATTAATTGGGGTAGATGAAGTTCTAGTGGGTTAGACTCGATAAATCAATAGAAAGTTAAATCAGTGATGGACAGGGGAATGCGGTTAGAGTGGAGGTGGATGGGAGATATTAAGAGGTCAGGAAAAGCTATGGTTCTAACTTTGTGTAACATTTAGTGTTAGAGTCTATGGCTACATTGTGTCGGATGTTATTGCGGAAGATTTTCAAATTTATTTAATTATCTTAAAGGGTTGTAATTGATATGAAAACAAAATAAATGGTATGGTATGGCTATGTTATAGTTAAATGAAACTATTAAAGTAATTAACAGAAGATGGTGGCATCTTATATATTAAAGCAAAGGTACCAATGAAATTGTTGAATGTAGTTATATTTATAGTCGAAAATGTAATTAACTATATTTTACAGGTAAATGGAAGGTGATGTTGGCAAGTGACTGTTAATTCGTTTCATTTATTTAACAGGGTTAATTTAGGAAACTGGATAATTTGACGATAGAGGTTTTATTGACTCTCTTTAAATTCCAAAAGTATTTAGAAAGAGAGGTGCTATTTCTGTACGTATTATTATTAAAAGATAAAATATGTTCATACCATCGAGATTTAAAGGTGTTCTTGGTGCTACCAATGTAAAATTTATTAATTGTTACGGTTTTTAATGATGAAAATAGTGGATAGGTAAACAATAAAATCAGTTAGACATCTCTTTTTTAATGACATTCCAGGATATCGACAGTTTCATGCATTGCTATTATTATCTTTTGTTATTTTAGGATGATGTTGATTACTTAGGTTGTTATATTAGTTTGAAATGTATCATTGTGCTGTTTGAATGTCTTTTGAAGGTTATCAGTACAACTGTAGCTTAATTTAAAAGTATTTTTAAAAAATCTTACTAAAGGGGTTATTTTTAGAGAAGTGTTTTTCAACTATATTGAGCAATTAATGCCATAACTTAAATAGGGATGTATACCAAATGATGTCTTGAATTGATAAATTTTATCAACATATTTTACCTTTTAATAGCAAGACGTAGACTTTGAAAAAACAGTAGCTACTCTAACATCTATGCATCGTTCATTCAGTAATGAATTAGAACACTCTCAGCTATTGGCGTGTGTATACATGATAGATCACACGCTTAAAAGTCTTCTTGACGCCAATTCGGTCGGCTTTCAATCCTGGGTAAAAAGCAATCGGATGTCTAACCGTACTGCTGAGCTGCGATACAGCGAAGCAGATATGTCTGCTGCGGATGACTATATATATATATATATATATATATATATATATATATATGTGTGTGTGTGTGTGTGTGTGTGTGTGTGTGTGTGTGTGTGTTGTGTTGTGTGTGTGTGTGTGTCTGTGTGTGTGTGTGTGTGTGTTTGTGTGTGTTTAAAATTTCTAAATAATTGTAATATCTACGTCCTTAAGGGAACATGTCACATAAAAGAAAGAAGTAAAAAGTCTATGCTAATAATAGTGTATGTGTGAAGTTTACTCACAAGGGTAACAGGGCACGGTGCATCGGTTATCTCCGATAATGCACTTGCCCGAGCAAATATTGGATTATTATGATGATTATGATACGAGAATCGAATTTGTCTCCGTAAGAGAATCATGTACGAAACTTTACAAGAAGCAACCAAAGATTGGTTCATCAGAGAATGTCATAGCAATCAACTTTTGTGTCAGTGTGAATTATAATCTGGATGATGAATACCTACTACCGGGTCAACTAAACATTGATCATTTTCCGGCAACGTTATAGGCGTGATTACAGACGATGCTCTCTCTCTCTCTCTCTCTCTCTCTCTCTCTCTCTCTCTCACACACACACACACACACACACACACACACACCACACACACTCTTTCTTCCTGCGAGAAGATCGAGAGAGGCACATATACATTTGTTTTAAGAAACCTTTCCGTTAGATTTTCTTATATTAGACTATTTTTTTTATTGATTATTGATTTCTTTCCCGAAATGCTTCCTTCTTTAAACCGCTTTGGCCATCTCCAGGGATTATGATGTTTCGAATCGGGGTAAATCTTTGCCTCATAGTGCGTGAGATGATTAAATAAAAAAAATTGAATTAAAATGTAACGCTAAAAGCTATCAAAATAAAAGAACAAAGGGAGAAAAGACATACGTTGATTGAAAGCAAAATCTCACCTTGAAAATGGCCAAACTAGCTGAAAGTACATCGACAAACAATGCCGCGAAATATATTTACATTCTAGAATCATCAATAAAATAAATAAATATCTTGCAAGAAAAAAGGAGAACGAACTTCAGTGAAATTTATTCTTTAATCAATTCATCCCATGCAAGGGAGTAAACCCATGATGCCACAAGGGGTTACTGAGCGTGAAAATTAAGAATAAGAAAAAGAGAAACATTTTTAAGAATCAGGAACTATAGAAGTTCAATCAAGAAGACAGTAGATAACGATTGAGATGGCATTTACATTTTTAAAGATCAAAATTTGCTAGAAAAGAATGTAGCCGGGAGAGAAGTGCTAGATAAGTGTTTTTATTTATTCATTTTTTTAATTGGTATCATTCCCAAGCAAAGCAGTGCAACAATTAAAACACAAGGAGTTACAAAATGTAGAAGAATTAGGAATAGAAACATTCATGATGTGCGAAAAGAGAAAACTGTGAACAGGAGGACAGTAGATCGCGATTCACATTGCACTTAAATTTCTGCAGACTAAAGTTTGATGTTGTCTACGGCTATATCGTGTTGAATGCACCGGTTCCTGTCCAATCACCGAAGTTAAGCAACATCGGGCCTGGTCAGTACTTAAATGGGTGATCATTTGGGAATGCCAGGTGCTGTAAACGTAAGGACCAAGAATGGTCCACCAATCCTCCAGGATTGGGGATTGGGGATTGGGTGCAGGGCTAACAACCCTGCCCCGTAAAAAACAGTTTGTTACAGAAACAGCAACAAAAAGTTGCTGCCCTATGCACCATCTGGATGTGATGGATAAATGATGATGATGATGAAAGTTTGATGTAAAATTGGAACCGGAAGAGGGTTCCACACGCTAGAAGTGCGAGAAAAGGAACTGTTGGTATAGAACTTATGGCTAAATCTAGTCAGATCAACTGTAAATTGATGAAATCTTGATGCCAGCTTAATATTGCGCTTAAATTCAAAGTCTACGTGCTAAAGCGAAGAGTTCATCCGGTCAATTACCATGAAAATATTTATAGGAAAGACAGCCTTATGGAGGTAGCTAAGTGATGGAATCTGAGCTGCCAGATCAGGACCGATAATATTACTGATTCGTTTTTAGATCTTATCAAGGAGATCAAGGTAAAAATCAGGGGCACTGGATTATATGTGGCAGCAATATTCTAAACATAGACGAATGGAAGATATATATATGTGAGATAGATTCTGAAGGAAAAAATTGTCTCGTACGATACAGTGAAGCAACATTCTCAGCAGCTGACCTAGCAATGGATTCAATAAATTTTTTGAACTTCATATAAGTTGAGAACGTTTGCTCGAGAAGGCATAACGAGTCACTTTCCTGGAGGTTAGGATCGGCTATGTTGATAGACGGCAACGAGGGGTCTCTCGCATGATTTTTGGAGGTCTTAAAAGTGACAGTCATCTTTTGCCCTTGATTTTGTTTTGAACATCATTTACTATTTTGAACTTGTTGGAATAGTCAGCCTTACTATCAAGGCAGAAATAAATGGTTGTATCATCAGCGTAGATGCCTAGTTGAGAGCTGATATCATCAAGATATCATCAAGAAGGTCATTAATTCAAATTAAAGACTGAGTAGTACCGAGGAGAGAGCCTTGTGGGACACCCACGTTAGTACGAAAGAATTTATACGAGTGGACGTTTAGGATAACTGTTGTACCGCTGAGGTGGATATCATACACAGAGAAAGTATGGTACAGTATTATTCAGCAAAATATCCAACGAATATACACAGAACAGTACAATAGTTACAATAACAAAAAGTGCAGTAGTTATAATAACCATTGAGGTCAGTGTCTGTTTAAATGACTTCTTTGCTACTCAGAATGATTGCTAGATATTAAACAACTACCTTAGACAACCACCATTAAACTACCGACTACGGAGATCTCATTTGCTTTTAAATAAGAGTATCCACTAAAAATAAAGTCTGAAGTAATAATAATCAGACTTTTAAAAAAATCCATTAGTTTTTTGTTTTTTAGAAATTTCTTTGTTTAAGTTTCAGATAAAAAGTGGGCAAATATGGATTTCGAAAAAATCCGAACGAATGAATGTGCATTAAAGGCAAATAAGGATCATGCTGGGTTGTGAATATATCCGCAGCTGAGGGGTTAAAGCATGCCGGCTGAGATGTTTGTTTCTCCTGCAAAAGGTGGCACAGCTTTGAATCATGTCGGCGGGCACATTTTTTATCGGTACTGCATAAAGATATACAAATATACATGTGAGAACATATATATGTGTAACTTTATATATGTATAATATGAATATATGATTATGAGTGTGCGTATGGGAGTATGTGTGTAATCATACAAGCAACACTCTTTATCCATATTTCTCCCCTCTCTCTCTATCCCTTTCTCTCTCTCTCTCTCTCTCTCTATATATATATATATATATATATAATAATTTGTGGATATATATAAAAAAATGTTCTAGAATATAATTTATAATAAATATTCACAGCTTTATATTATATATCGAGCACTGTTTTAAATTAATGTTTTAGATTTTGTAAATTTTTCTTCGTTCCTTATTCACTCGTATATATATATATATATATATATATATATATATATATATATTGAGCCCAGTTGGATTGTTAGTTTACAAATTACAGTTATTTAAGTGAAGTTACTCTTGCAAATTTTCAAAACAATGGAAAAATCTAAATTTCGTGTGTTGATAAAACATTGCTTTCTGATCGGAATAATTACTGTTCAAGCAAAGCAATGGTTTGATAAGTGTTATTCAGAATCTGCTCTGTCAAAAACAACGGTGGTATGCTAACTTTAAACAAAAGAACAAACACAAATGATGCTGAACGCTCAGGTCGCCCAAAATCGGCAGTTGTCCTGAAAAATAGCAAAAAAATTCACAAACTCGTTTTGGCCGATCGTAAATTGAAGTTGCATGAAAAAGCAGAGGAGTGAAACATATCAGAAGCAGTGTATTCACCATTTTGCATGAACATTTGTCAATAAGAATGATGTGTTCAAAGTGGGTGCTGCGTTTGCTCACAGTCGATCAAAATCTACAACGCGTGGACGATTCAGAGCATTGTTGGCAACTGTTTCAACGCAACAAGGAGATTTTGCATAAATATGTGACAGTAGATGAAACATAAATTCACCACTGCAGCAGGTGAAATGACAACAGCAGGTGAAAACCGTCCAAAAAGAGCAAAGATGCAAACATCAGCAAGCTGATTTTGGTTCATTGATTATCTTGAGAAAGAAAGAATCAATAGCGAACAGTATATCAAACTATTAGTGCGTTTGAAGGAAGAAATCGCCAAAAACGACCAAAAATAAAGAAAAAGAGATTTACCACCAAGACAATGCACCGTGTCACAAGTCAATCGCAACGATGGCAAAACTACATGAATAACACTTCGAATTGCTTTCGCATTCACCCTATTCGCCAGATCTACTTGCTGTTCGCAGACCTGAAAATAATGCTCCAAGGAAAGAGATTTGGCTCTAATAAAGAAGTGATATCGGAAACTGAGGCGTATTCTGAGGCCACAAGACAAATCGTTCTAAAAAAGGCATCGAATTGCTAGAGAAGCGTTGGAATCAGTGTACCACCCTAGAAGAAGACTATGTTCATGAATAAAGTTGAATTTTGCCTAAAAATTGTTGTTTTATTAGTTAGGCCCTAGATTATTGTGTGATTATATATATATATATATATATATATATAGTTGATAGATAGATAGATAGATAGATAGATAGATAGATAGATAGATAGATAAATAGACAGATACAGAACTATGTACAAAACTACACACAAAAACAGGTAGATGCATACATACGTAAGTAAGCATGAACATATATATATATATATATATATATATATATATATATGTGTGTGTGTGTGTGTGTGTGTGTGTGTGTGTGTGTGTGTTCATTTTGTGATTATTTATTATTGCTAGTGAGCTTTGTATATGTGAGCGTACGTTCGCTTAAAATGAAATCAGATTTAGAGTAAAGCAGGGATGAGTGGGCGTGGGTGAGGCGTAATGGGATTAGCGGATAATCGGCTTCATTCACTTATTTTGCAATAATGGAGCGCTGGAAAGAGAACTCGATTGAGATGCCCGTTAACCGACTCACTGCTTTTACTTATATATGTTACTTATATATTACTCATGCAATTTTTATGACTTATGCGTGTAGAAATGAGTGCGTATGTATGAAAGTATGTTCGCTCTCATGTATGAAAGTATGTTCGCTCTCTGTCTGTCTTTCCCTATCTATCTATCTATCTATCTATCTATCTATCTATCTATCTATCTATCTAATTCTGTTCATATCTATCTATCTATCTATCTATCTATCTATCTATCTATCTATCTATCTAATTCTGTTCATATCTATCTATCTATCTATCTATCTATCTATCTATCTATCTATCTATCTATCCCTTTCTTCAGATCAGGCATTGAAATGGCATCAATTTCTACAAAATCGCAAAGAACTTCACTAAATAACTAAAAACGCATTCCTTGAAGTCTTCCGACAGCAGCCACAATCAGAATGGTTAGCAGACGTAACTAGAAGAGAAAATAATGACATAATCAAGATGGTGCTGATTTTTTACACAGAAATTTTGAAGGCTGATTTCTAAACACAAAGTTTTGAAGGAAACTATTATCAGTACGTGAAACACCGTTAATACTTGGCTTTTTCACCGAAAAAAAAACCTGTTTGAAAAGAAAAATTTTATAAATTTCAACCAAGAGTAAATGAACGCCGAATATTTTCTGTATGGAAACAACTAATCCCGACATTACCATAAACATATATATTTTCTTTCTTTTTGTTATCCACGCTTTTAATGTTTTATAAAGTAGAATCATTTCTAACATACAGCAACAGAGTTAATTGTATCGATAAAAACCCTGCGTTACTCATGGAAAAAAAATCAATCAATGCTATCTCAGAATGGCTTTAATATTACAATTTTTTTTCAAAGTCCCATTTATCCACCTGAAGTACTTTGCTTATCTATGTCTGTACAAAAAAATTGTTTATTTCACACACGGTTCCCATTCACATCTAAACGTTTTATATGTTTTCGTTTTATAAATAAAATATCTTTTATTTGATTCTGAAGTCTTTATACTCGATAGTTTATATATCACGATATTGCAAATAATCCCTTTATTCTCCCACATATTTTTACTTTGGTAGACGACTTCCATTTTTAAAAAATAAACCCACCCAATACAAGTCCCAAGAACCACCCAAGGTAGAGGGTTACTGAAGAGAGATATTGTATGATCGTTAAGATTAGGAGATAAAATGAGTAATTTATGAGGATATTGGAGAAAAATAGCAGTTTAGACTTGAAGAGGTTATGAATGCAGTGACCAAGTAAGCATCCCCTTGGGAGTCTGTTCAACAAGTTAGCGGCTCTTGGGAAGAAGCTGCTTGAGTGGCACTTCTTACATACTAGTTGAATGCGTAGTGGATGGTGGGGGTTCACTCCAGTATATGTGGGACTGCGAGATTTAGTTGTGAAGGTTAGAATTTGTTGATCTAAAGAATGTAGCTCTCTAAAACATTTGCTCCCGAAAATAGCAATAGGGTATTGAGAGGCTTGGAACATTTCGTCTGGAGGGAGGTAATTTTTATGGTGTTATGGAGTTCTTAAATTTCGGTCATAGCACGACAAAACCGAATTGGCAGCTTTTCACAAAAATTACCCCGAATCAGTTATAAAATTAAGCAAGAAATATCATGTATATTTTAACGTCTCTAAACAGAAACTACTATCTGTTAATCATCATTGAGAAAAATTTTAGAATTCTATCCGCATATGGCTGATGCTAATCTATAAAAAAGCAATTAATTTGTCTCACGTTTTCCACTTACATGAAGTGGAGTGATTATATTGAATTAATTGTTAGGTTCGCTGCTAAGAAATTGGAGATTTTTTTCTCGCCTCAATACGTATTGCCCATTTATAAATCTACCATTCGTTCGTGCATTGATGTAATTTTTGCGGGACCGGCTCAAGGAACTAGCAATTCGGGCAGTCGTTCGGGGCGCCATCAAGGCTGAGAGTGCTATCATGCCACCGTGTCAAGTTTTTGGGATCTTCCAAAACTAGAGCGTATAAAAAAAATATATGCGGTCGTCCATGAATCAACACAGATAAAATTCTTTGGCTGTTTTGTCGATAGAAAATGATCTGGTAAAGAAGATTTTACGAATCTAAAAATGTTTTTGGCAGGGTAATTGATGTTTTCTTTAGCGTAAGTTGTAATAAATTCGTTATTCCACATGTTCAGTTTTTTCCTTGTGAAAATATCTAAAAATATACAACGGCGCCAAAATACGGCTTGCCCGCGATGCCAGGAACCCTAGGACAGTCACTGCATATTTGGTCTGGTGTTCCTGCCATATATCTCGAGATTATCGACAAAATTCAAAGAAATATCTGCAATGTTATCGATTTTGACCTGGCATCTCGATTTCACTCACTTTCCCGGCACTTGTATCTCGACCGTAGGAATTTTAACGACAAACTGCAAACGACAATTTGATAAACTGCGCCTGATTTTACTGCTGAAATTGCTAGATGTAATCGTGAGATTTAACTTTAATTGTATGAGTTTCTTTTCACTTACCTCTCGCTGGTGGAATCATTTACTGGTTTCTTGTTGCCCTACTACCGATAAGCTTCAAAAATTGAAATGCAACGTCAGTCGCCATCTCATATTTTTTGATCCAGTTCTTTTATTGTATTTTTTTTTTTTTTTTTTTTGCTCTATAAAGTCTTCTTTCACTCGCAGCAACCCCTTTGTGCTTTTCTGGTATTATCGCGTTGCTTGGGGGTTAAATGATTGGAAAACAAAAACAACAAAAAATAAAAGAAAAAGTATTTACTAGAGTGTTACAAGGAACCAACCGTTTTACTCAACATCTTTAGCAAGGGATCGTATGCAAAAAAACAAGATTTTTAGTTGAAAATAAATCATATAAATTCTCAGGCGGCTCTTAAATTTCATATCCCAACAGTTTTAATGCTGTTATGTTTGATTTCTGAGGAAAGTATATCTTTATAAATCACTGTAAGAAAGCTGAGAGACACAGGATATGAATCTTGGAGTATCCCCCACTGACTTATACACAGCCGACTATCAGTTTTTCAATATATTTTCATTTTTTTCCAAAGTGAACTTTTTTTACTTGAGACAACTGACACAATATTACAATTTTCTCATGCGCCAATATTTGCAATTTTCCAGACGTTCTTTTGAATGCTTTTGCTGTTAGCACAATAATAAGTGGGAATCACCCACATTTCGTTTATATTCCATTAGTAGGTAATAAATTTCATTAAGAGAGGTTTTTTCCAGGAACAGACTCCCGGTAGGATGGTTCCTTATTCACTGCAATCTTGACCCTTTTAATCTAGAGTTAAACGTTGTCTCTCCTGCATAATCCCATGAACTTTACTTCTTGTCCGTTCTTAAGCACATATTACGCCACACAATAACCCCCTAAGTTAAGTGGCTCTTGGGCCTTGTATTTAGTAAATATTACTTAAAAAAAAGATGTTTCACGTGATCCATTCAACATCCCTCTAGAGTGTGCAATCAATGATAAAAGAATGCTTATAACGCAACCAGGTTTGATGAATAGCGAGGAAACTGGAACTGCATACAATGGAGATTTCTCTACTTCCCCAAGAAAACATGGTACAGCCATCCCACGTTTCAAATATATGTTGATTTTCTAAGCGCCGCTTAGGTGTTGCACAAGGACGAAAATATGGGGTACCCAGTGAGGACCGAACTCACTACTCAATTGTAAAAGGTTCTAGCAAGACAATCCTGCTAACCATTGTACAACACAGCGGTGCCCAACTTTCAAATATATGAACCCACCTGCATTACCGGAGTTTTTCTGAATCGATTAGACTGGATAGCATTTCTTTTCGAAATGTTAACATCTGGTTACATTACCAAGTACGTACAACCAGCCGCCGCACACTTTTTCATATGGATTTTACATTGTAGTATTTACATTATTCGGATTGTTGTCCTCATCTTTGTTGCCATTTGTACGACATTTTGGCCGTTGTACGTTCCGGCCTTCTTTAGTTGCTAGGAATTTCGAACCAAACCTTTTATTACAATCACTGGGGTATATGAACTCCATTCCTTTGCTTAGACCATCTTCTGGTAGTCATGAGTTATCTCCCTCTAACCCTGTAAGTTACTTGTTCACCACTGCTATAGACTGGTATTGAACTCAGAACTTTTTGGGTCAAGTCACATGAACTAACCAACGTCTATATCCACTGGGCCATGTGTCCTTAAAAACAACTGAATTTTGGTGACTTTTGGGACTTATAAACCTAATGTTCAGTAACCCTTTTTTTTACCAAAGTTCATACTGCAATTTTTTTTATGTTAATGGTTTTCTCTAGAATTTTTTTTATGTTAATGGTTTTCTCTTTAGACAAATACTGGATTTTATACTTGCTGAAGGCCGTAAAAACGATCGGCTAATACAACAAAAGTAACAAATGGTTACAATAATGAAAAGAATTTTGGAATGTTAATATCTTATTTGTGGTGCAGTGGATATCGGCTCGGAACGCAGAAATCGGGGAGCAGAGTTCAAATTGCAGTTGAATTCCCGGCATTCACTTATGCGCAAATACACTTAGAAAAGGTAATAACCCGTCCCTTCCCTCTAGTTATGCGGTAAATAACAGAAGAGATTGGGTTCTATAGCCTTGGCTGGCAATTAGTCTACCGCAGAAAGTAATGGCAACCTACTGTGGGATAATCTTCTACCATGTGTATCACCTATGGCAATTAACTGATTAATATCCATTACATTTTAAGTTTACTTTTTGTTTTGGTTTCTCTTCACTATCTTCTGTAAAAGTTTTTTTTAAATTCGTTTCTATGTCCGCTATCAACACTGTGTCATCTGCATAGGTTATCTTACGAAGACTGTTGCCGTCAATAATTAATCTTGTTAGTATTTCCAATTCTCTTAGAATTGCCTCACTGTATATGTTGAATAAGCCCGGTGAGAAGACACATCTTTGTTTTATACTCCTTTCTATTTTTCCATATTTACTGATTTCATTTTCTAGCTGTGTGCAGGCGGTTTGTTTATAAGTATTTAAAAGTCGCCTCGCAGCAAACTCTTCACCAATGTTCAGACTAAAGCCCATCCAAGTAAAAGTGTGTTGGTATCAGTTCTTTGGAATATTATTGAAATCCTTTTATGTTTTGAATATATATGGAAATTTTATCAATCAATAATTGTATCGTGTCGCACGAGCTGTTGTAACGACGTTTAAGTAAAACTTCTTTGTTCCCCAAACGTTTAAACGTTCACCGTAGATGTCTGATTGTCCACTTAAGATATTACAATGACGACACTAGAACATTCCATTATCTATGCATTAAAATGCCAACTTCCAGCAGCTCGTTAATATTCTATTTAGGGCAAAATAGGCCATCTCCTGGAAGTAGGTTCTTATGCTATAATGTAATAACTGTCCTATCGGAAGACAAGAAAAACACATTCTGGTCCAGTGCCTTTAAGACGAATAAAATAGTGCGGTGCGCAGTCCAGCGGTTATTAGCACGGAAAGTGTCACAGACGAATCGTGTTTCAGGTCTGGTCTGTTGCGTTCACATCGCATTATTGCCCTGGGAAGATGCACGCATACATTATTCTCTACCCCCGGCTAGTAGATATGCGTTATAACGTAGACAGAGTTTTTAAATCTTGGTTGTCAGCCAGCCTAAAAGAAAAAAGATAATGAAAATAACTTCACTATCTTTCCAAGAACCGATGTCAATTTATACATAATACAAAAAAAAAAAAAAGAAAAAAAAAGAAGAGAATCTGTGGGGAGCCATGATTACTTCCGTACTAAAAGAACATTGCATTAAAAATAGTATACGCATTAATATCAAATATACTACTTACCGTATATACTCGTCTATCATGCGGCTTTTGTACTGGTGTTAGTACAAACGTTAATTCTATATCTCGTGTATGATGTGACGTCCTTAAAATTAACTTCAAAATTAAGTCTTCAAAAGTCGCATGATTCGTGATTTTATACGGTCTATCATATATAATCAAAATAAAGTAAGAAACAGGAAAATTTCAATACAAAGAAAAGAGTGCCGTATTGCTATGTGATGTCAATCTATTTGAATGACATTGTAAATAAGAAACAACTAAGGATAATGTGGGTCTACAGAAGGATAATGTGAATTTCATGAACGGAGCGAATAATAAGAGCTAGAAAGTCTTAAAGAAAATGTTAATAAAAAGAGCACTTATACTCAGAATCAGAGAGAGAGAGATGAAATATTTTGAACACATAATAAGGAAAGGGGGTTTGGAGAACTTAACTATCACAGGACATATCGAAGCAATGAAGATAGAGAAGGTAGAAATCCACTTATCAAGCGAGCTTGTGTGAATTGGTGGCAAAAAACACTGCTAACGGCCGAAAGGGGTAGAAAGTTGTGGAGATCCGCGAGTACCCAGGCCTTAAAGAGACATAACACAGATGTATACTTGGGTAAAGAATATTGACTGCATTTACAAGTATAAGAGATCATTTCTGTTGTGTAGTGTGTTCGGTTCTCATTGGATTCTCCACACAGATGGCCTTGTGTCAAACATAAATAAACTTAGTATTGGGTAACTGGCGTAGACCGGTGATTATCAAACTAAGTTTACGAGGTAATGGGTTCAATTCTTCATGGTATTGCTTACTCATATGATTCTGTTCCGGAATAAAATGAGAGTAACTCTTTGACGCTTTCCTGTGTTGTAATGTTTAACACGCTAGTAAAACAGACCATTACTACTGTAGTGAGTTCGATCCTCACTGAATAACGAAAAATTATATAGAATAATAATCAGCAAGAACTGAACACGTTAAGAGTGGAACATAGCAGAAAATATAATCAACAAACCGATTTCACCAGTTGTTTTCGCCGGACTTCTTCATCTGTTTGTTAATCAGGATAGGCTTGAGCGAATTTCTGAGTCCGTTATTTAATCTACTCCTAATCTATTCCTAATTTCTCTGTCCATATATAGAGATGTCTCCTCTAATGCTTAGTTAGTACTGATCAGTTAGTTTGTACGACCTAGCACAGAGATCGAACTCAAAATTTCCATACCATAAAACTTGTGAACCCGCCATTTAATCCTCTAGAGTATTTTTCAATAATTGTGAAGCCCTAGATAATCTCTAGAGAAGATATCCGGAGACATGGACAGCGGAACAAGAACAATTTACCTCCATTGGGTTCAATTCAAAATTCCCTGAAGGTTACCTGGACCGAGAGAGATACCTGAGGAAAGCACAACTGCTGAACTTTGTGGCAGTAACAACAAAGATGAGGACATAGTCCGAATGTAACTAATGTAAGTAATGCTAACTCCTCATCCCAAATATCCAGACAGAACCTGGTTTAGAAATTGTCTTTTATTTACTTTGCACTTTAGCATTTAAATCAGACATGAATCATCATTTTTGCGCTCTAATAATAAAACATTTATATAACTGTCATCCTGTGAGAGTGTGTGAACGAGCATTTGGCGAATCTATATTCCAATAGCTGTCGTGACAGAAGCGTTAAGGAATAATTTCACACACAGTCAACATTGACATGGGTCAATGCATAACAAGATCATTTGTAAATCATACAATTAAGTGGGTGCAAAAGTTTTCAGCTAAAAACCGGTTTAAAACTTTATTCATTTTCTAGCTTAAAAGATCTTAACTTACACGTTTCGTTCTTCAAAGAGACTGCTTCAGACTAATAATTCTTTTTTTAATAATGGAATCATGCATATGTTGAGAAAGGGAACGAAATCAAATACACGTCCATGAAAACTGAAGTCAAAAGTAATATATTAAGTGAAAAATGTAGTTCTCCTAAGTTACTACTATTACAATTATAGAATACTTAAAGACCACAGAATTAAAACACACACACACACACACACACACACACACACACACACACACACACACACACACACACACACACACCAGTAATAGAGAAGTGAATGAAACTGACTGCGTTATGCACCGAGATTTATCAAATGACAAATGTTAAATATAAAGTAAGACGTCCCTGAATCTTCTGCATTTCTCGATGTAACTGTTCTTGTAGTATTTTACTCCTTCACCTGTCTCTCTCGAAATATATATATATATAACGTCGTATAAAATCTTCTCAGACTAGTTAACTATCGCCCGGTTCACACTCCACCCACGTCTATTGAACAGGTGAAGAGGCTCATCCCTTGTTCCCTGTTTAGGATGTGGTTTCCGGTTTTTCTCTTTTCCAATCTTTTCACTCTCACGTAGCCCCCTGCGCATCAGTGGCGTTTTCGCCTTGCTTGGGGTGATATGATTAAAAAAAATGCTTTATACAAAGAAATAATATGTAAGTTTTAAAATTCTATCATGCGAAATCGTTACCTTGCGTAGTCATAGATAAGTCCCACCGTTCCTACCATTTGTGGAATCCGTACTGAAAATCCTTTTCCGGAAGCGAGTCGATATCCCGCGATTCGATGTGGATCTCAGCAATAGTGTTAAAATGGCGACCACTGAGCTGCATTTTCAGCTTCGAGAAAAGATGGAAGTCCGCATGTGCTAAATTTGACGAATAGGGCATCTGTGGAAGCGATACAATGTTGGTTTTGGTTAGAAACTCACGAATGAGTAGAGCTCGGTGACAGGGGTGCATTGTCGTCGTGAAGAATCCAATTCTTCTCGCTCCACAGATCCGGTCGCTTTTGCCGAACGTACTCTCATAAATGCCTCAAAACGTTGCAGCAGAACTTTCGATTGACGGTCTGATCCTGGGGGACGAATTCTCGGTGAACAATACCGCAGATGTCGAAAATAAAAACGATGACACAATCTTGCATGACAAAATCACATACACGTGATTGGCATAAACATAATTACAAAAATACAAATTTCACAACTTGCAAAGTAAACGCAGCGATGTCAGTGGGGCATGAAAGTCACCGCGCGCGTAAAACTTGTATCACTGAACCATTATCATTAAAGATAAATAATCTAATAAATTCAAAATATTTTCTGGATTTAAATAACCTGCAAATAGTTGAGAGGTCGTAGAAAACGAAACAGTATAATCTAGGTACTGCCACTAAATCGCCTAAAAACAGCATAGTATGAAGTAAAAAGGTCCCAAATGTAATGAAAACGAACTTTTTCCATCAAAACGTTTATGTTATTATTAAGAGGAAAGATCAAAGTATTGTTTAATTATTGTTCAAAATTTTTTAATCCTTTCTAACACGTTCGAAATTTTGGTAAAAATCTTGTTTTTATTTTCGTTAGCGGAGAGCCAAATCGTTACGAGAGTTTACAAGGAAAAACGTAATATTACATAACTAACTTTTTTTCCGGTGACAAACTCATGAATTTGAAATTCTTGCAAAAATCAAATCATAGTCGGATTTTGATGAAACTTTCAGAGCTTATTTACAAATGAATGAAATTACTTTTAAAATGATTATTTTAAAAAATATTGTAAAAATATTTTTTTAACATCTGTTAGCACCCACTTTCCCCTAAATTCATGAAATGTCAAGAAAGTGAATATGGTAGACAAAAATGTTTTTTATTAGTTAATTGCAAGACTCATTGGGGAATGTAAATCATATGTTTTCTTTTTAAACTATTTAGCCGTTTGCCGAAAATCTGCACAGAACAGTAAAATAAAAATGCAATAAAGTATGACATTATATAATTAGATAAGCTTTTAAATACTTTAATAAATAATATAAATGGCAGACATTATAGTCTGAAGAAAAAATTCGATTAATAATGAAATTTTAAAAGAATTGTTTTCTTTTTTGTGTTTTTTTATTATAATAATTTATAAATCTTCAAAAGCCTTTAAAAATATTTCCAAGATTTGTAGACGTTAGCTGGTAGGTTATAAAGTGAAAACTATATTTACTAATCGAAAATTGAAAAGTTTAATACAAATCATCTAGCCACCGTATTTTTAAAATAATTTTCAATTTTTATTTATTTATTTATTCATTTATTTGTGCATTTGATTTTTTTTTTCGTATGGTAAATTCTATATGTACATTAAAAGGTCATGTGTTTCAGGGTTTCTTCTTCTTACCGGAAAAAATTGTACAATTATGTCACTTGTGATTGCCATACACTTCTCTTATCTCGCATCTGTCAATACATTTCAAATACGGTGGAAAGATTAGAAAGGTCAATTCTGTGTTTAAAAATAGTTTTATTCTAAATTTCATGCTATAAATAAGTAATACTTGTGTAAATCAGATTAATTTATCATTAAATATATTTATTTCAAAAATATTGTGTCAATAATATTTTATTTTTGCAAGATTTTTAAAACCGAGAATTATTGTATTTTTACAAATGTGTCGATCGCTCAAAAATGGACGAAAAAATGAAAAAGTAAAAATAAATCTCAAAATTTTGTATTCCAATAAATATAATTTCTGTTTAAAATAAACCAGAGTATTTTGCTTACCGGAAATAGTAAACTTAATCATTTAGCTTTCAATCAAAACTAAAATAAAAATGTCAAAAGATCTTTTTTATTTTAAAAAAATCAATTTAAAAGTTAGTTATTGAAAATAAGTGGAAGTACCTAGACTTGTATAAATATAGAGTTGTGTATCTTCTCTCTTATTTTCTAGTTTTCAATATAAGCGTTGAAAACTCTGGTACGCACATCATAAATATTAAATATTTGATTGTTTTTACTGAAAGTGTTGCTCTGTGCAAATTTTCATTGCACACAAATGGATCATATCTTGAACTTTTTCTCTATCAAGTAACTAGCAGAACCTGTGAAAATTTATCGGTTTCCCTATTTTCACTTTTTGATGAAACATAGGTCTTAATTCAATGACTGAATAAGCTCTAGGCGAGTTTCATGGTTATAAAATAACCGTTGAAATTCATCTATTGCATCATTAAATATTTCAATAACAATCATAAATACGAATGCTGGCCGTTATTTTAAGAAGTAAAATGTACAAATGAAAAGATTATATAAGGTTTTTAATTTGACTGAAACAGACGTTAAACGCGTGAGAGCGTTATCATCTCTTATTATTTATCCTTGTTTTCTTTCTCTTTGCCTTTCTTTCTTTCGCATTACTTTTCTTTCTTTTTTTCGTATTACTTTTCTTTCTTTTTTTCTCTCGTTATTATTCTTTCTTTCTATTTACCTTTTTTCTTTATTTTTTCTCATTACTTCTCGTTCTTATTTGTTTCTTGTTTCTTATTTTCTTTCTTTCCTTATTTTTCTTGACCTTTCTTCCTGTATTTCTTATTACCTTTCGTTTCACTTATTTCTCATTAAGTTTCTCTCTCCCTTTCTTTTTTATTCACTTATTTCTTTTTACTTTCTTATCTTTCTTGATGTTTTTCTTTCTCATTACTACCTTTCTTTCTTTCATATTACCTTCTTTCAATCTTTTTATTTCCGTTACCTTTTTCTTTCTTTCTTTCTTTCTTTCTTTCTTTCTTTCTTTCTTTCTTTCTTTCTTTCTTTCTTTCTTTATGTTCTGTTTTCTTATTTATGTATTTTATTATTGTCTTTCTTTCTTATTTATTTATTTCTCATTGCTTTTTCTCTTTTTCTTTCCTTTCTCTTCACTTTTCCTTTTTCTTTCTTATCTTTCTTCCTGTCATTCTTTCTCATTACCGTCTTTCTTTCCTGAATTACTTTTTTTTTCTTCTTGTCTTTCTTTCTTTCTTTCTTTCTGTTGTGAGGAATTACCTACACACTAATGTGAACTCTACCGGGATACATAAATACCGAGAGTTATCTACTCTCTGGGGTAGTAGTAAGTAGCAGCAGCTACGATACTTATTTGTTAGTATGCCGTTCCGGTACTAAATACTATTATATTCTATTTCCTCTGTCCACTGTTTCTCTTTTGTAATATAATATTGTTTCCAACCGTATACCGTGTCCGAGTTTTTCTTGTGACCTTTTTCCCAGGACCACATCACTTTCTTATTTATTTACTTTTAGCTGTTCTTTCTTTCTTTCATTCTTTCTTTCTTTCTTACTTTCTAATTTGTTCATTTCAATATATCTTTCTTTCTGTTTTATTTATTTATTATCTTTCTTTCTCTCTTTTTTTTTCCATTCACTTTTCTTTCTTTCTTTCTTTCTTTCTTTCTTATTTATTTATTTCTTTTTACTTTTCTTTCTTTCTTTTTCTTCCTTCCTTCTTTCCCTGCTTTCTTCTTCTTTTCTTTTTTATTTTACCTTATCCTTCTTTCTCATTACCTTTCGTTCTTTAATTTTTCCTTTCTTTCTTTTCTATATTTATTCATTTCCTTCTTGTTCATTAATGAAATTGGATTTAGCTCATGTTTTCATTTTTGTTTCTTCTACATGGATTGAGATATTAATTTTTTTCTTTTTTCAGAGAATCAATTAGAAATTTTTCTCCTTTCATTCTTTCCTTCTTTTTCGTTCCCATTCTTTTTAGTTTTCCTTATTTAAATTTATTTTCTCTTACAAGTGTAACCCGTGAAATTTTCCTATTTTGAATTTTCGGATGAATCAAAATTCTTAAGTTAACGACTGAACAAGCACCTGTCAAATTCTATGACTATAACAAACCCGTTGAAATTTACCTATAACATCGTTAAATATTTAATCATGTAAAGATACAAATGAAAAAATTCAAGACTGACATGAATTTCAATTTCACAGATGCAGACGTTAAAAGCATGAGGGCGTTATCGCCTTTTATATTTCATCTATCCCCCATTCTTTCTTTTTATTACGTACGCTTTCTTTTGATCAATGAAACAAAATAGTGTCTCTGATATATCTTATAAATCCGTCTTTTCTTGCAATAAAAAAGGAACGGTTCATTATTTAGGTAATGCCAGGGCGTACCGCATCTTCTAACTAATAGGTATAATTATAAAATGATCTTTGATTAAATTTGTATTTAACAATACCAATGTAACTATAATTAAATGTGTAGAAATAACATCCCCGATATTTTATTCGTGTTTAGTGCCAGATGCAGTTGCGTTTAACTAAGTAGGAAAGTCGGCACGCCAGTCAGAACTTTCCGGGAAGTGGAAGCCAACCAACTTCACAAAAGAAAACCAAAAATATAAAGAGAAGGAAAAGTGTAAGAGGAAGAAGAAAAGAAGAAAGAAAGAAATAAAAATACAAAGAGTGAAGGAAATATTTTAAAAAAGGAAAAAAGAAAAAAAGAAGTTTATAATGCGAAAAAGAAAAAAAAATCAGATATAAGAGATTTAAAAATAACGACAAGAAGAAAATTCATGCATAGACATATAAACAGTGAAATAATAATAATAATGGAAAGCTTCTCACTTGCTTCTCATATGACATCTAAGGCTGATGTTGATCGTCTGTATGTGTTTAGATCTGTATGAGGCAGAGAATTAGTTCAACTAGAACTGTCGTATAAAACAAGAGAAAAGATACTTGAAGCTACAGAAGACTGAATGATGATCTGTGCCAAAGAACATAAAAGAAATAAGAAACTTTATTCAGTAAAAAATGAAAAGTAATAAATTCAAAAATGAATTTCAAGTATGTGAAGAATTGAAAATAAAACATAATGCACCTACTGTAGCAGCAATGAACATAAAAAATAAAGCAAATGCAATGTATCAAATGCAGAAAAGATGGCAAGATAAGCTTCTTCTTTCCCTTCTTTCCCTGCTTTCTTCTTCTTTTCTTTTTTTATTTTACCTTATCCTTCTTTCTCATTACCTTTCGTTCTTTAATTTTTCCTTTCTTTCTTTTCTATATTTATTCATTTCCTTCTTGTTCATTAATGAAATTGGATTTAGCTCATGTTTTCATTTTTGTTTCTTCTACATGGATTGAGATATTAATTTTTTTCTTTTTTCAGAGAATCAATTAGAAATTTTTCTCCTTTCATTCTTTCCTTCTTTTTCGTTCCCATTCTTTTTAGTTTTCCTTATTTAAATTTATTTTCTCTTACAAGTGTAACCCGTGAAATTTTCCTATTTTGAATTTTCGGATGAATCAAAATTCTTAAGTTAACGACTGAACAAGCACCTGTCAAATTCTATGACTATAACAAACCCGTTGAAATTTACCTATAACATCGTTAAATATTTAATCATGTAAAGATACAAATGAAAAAATTCAAGACTGACATGAATTTCAATTTCACAGATGCAGACGTTAAAAGCATGAGGGCGTTATCGCCTTTTATATTTCATCTATCCCCCATTCTTTCTTTTTATTACGTACGCTTTCTTTTGATCAATGAAACAAAATAGTGTCTCTGATATATCTTATAAATCCGTCTTTTCTTGCAATAAAAAAGGAACGGTTCATTATTTAGGTAATGCCAGGGCGTACCGCATCTTCTAACTAATAGGTATAATTATAAAATGATTCCTTTGATAAATTTGTATTTAACAATACCAATGTAACTATAATTAAATGTGTAGAAATAACATCCCCGATATTTTATTCGTGTTTAGTGCCAGATGCAGTTGCGTTTAACTAAGTAGGAAAGTCGGCACGCCAGTCAGAACTTTCCGGGAAGTGGAAGCCAACCAACTTCACAAAAGAAAACCAAAAATATAAAGAGAAGGAAAAGTGTAAGAGGAAGAAGAAAAGAAGAAAGAAAGAAATAAAAATACAAAGAGTGAAGGAAATATTTTAAAAAAGGAAAAAAGAAAAAAAAGAAGTTTATAATGCGAAAAAGAAAAAAAAATCAGATATAAGAGATTTAAAAATAACGACAAGAAGAAAATTCATGCATAGACATATAAACAGTGAAATAATAATAATAATGGAAAGCTTCTCACTTGCTTCTCATATGACATCTAAGGCTGATGTTGATCGTCTGTATGTGTTTAGATCTGTATGAGGCAGAGAATTAGTTCAACTAGAACTGTCGTATAAAACAAGAGAAAAGATACTTGAAGCTACAGAAGACTGAATGATGATCTGTGCCAAAGAACATAAAAGAAATAAGAAACTTTATTCAGTAAAAAATGAAAAGTAATAAATTCAAAAATGAATTTCAAGTATGTGAAGAATTGAAAATAAAACATAATGCACCTACTGTAGCAGCAATGAACATAAAAAATAAAGCAAATGCAATGTATCAAATGCAGAAAAGATGGCAAGATAAGCTTCTTCATTGCCGACACTTTGCCCATACTGAAAAAGCTGATACTGACAAACCACTAAAAACATACTGAAACTCAAGCACTCATACTGAAAAAATGGTTGATCCCAAATGCAGATTTTGTTATAAATACTCAGAAACAATTGAACATCTCGTACCAAATTACACAGTGTTAGCTGCAACTTTTACGGGAAGGAAACTGCAAGAAACTGGTATGAATATCACACAGGCAAAACAATCAAAGCTAATCGTCCAGACATCGTGATTAAAGACTAAAAGAACAAAATTTGCTTTCTTATAGACATGGCTGTCCCTGTAGATTGTAATGTATCTTTGAAGATCTTCAAAAAACAAAAAAGAAGGATGTTGAAGTAGAAATTTCAAAAATGTGGTACATGGGGACATCAATAATTTCAATTGTAGTTGGAGCCCTCAGGTTGATTGGAAAAGATTCCGATAGAATCATTGAAGTGATTCCTGATAGCCAATGTCTTAAAGAAATACAAAAATTGTACTGTGACATCTCCGGTTCGGAGCCGGAAGGAAATGTGTATACATCAGAAACCCAAGAAAATAATAATAATAATAATAATAATAATAATAATAATAATAATAATAATCAGAAAGAAAAATATTCAGTCAAGAAAAAAGTTTGTAAATGCAAATGAGATTTACAGTTAGTAGATTCTGAAGAAAATCAAGAACAAATTGTTGCAGCAAATATATGAAAATGAAAACCAAGAACAAAGCACTTGATCAGATAAAACAACACTGGCAAAACAAATCTCTGCCTGGCCAATAACCAGAACCTGCTAATAAATCCGATGTTGATAAATTAACACCCATCGATGATTACGAGTATCTGGATAAACGGCTGAAATAGAAGGCTTTTTCTTGCAGCGCAAAACCAGAATCTTTTTATTAAGGATTTTCAAGCAAATATCATACATAATAATGTGGACCCAAAATGCAGACAAATATCAGAAAACAATAGACGATTTAATCTCGAGATGTTTCATATATGCACCAAATGAATATTAAAATCGTTACGATTGAGTGGAGCAATATTTACACAGGACAATGTGCAAACACTTTAGAAGAGATGTTAACAAACACTGCAAAAGTACACGTTATAGAAATAGAATACTTCACAATTCTATGGAATTACACCAACTTTACAGTCAGGAAGATTTAAGCAAATGCGCCCTTCATAATTGTCAAAATATAAAAAGAAAAAAAAACTTGCCTACTAATTGATATGGCTTGACCAGCGAACTATAACATACCAATCAATGAATTTGAAAAATCGGAGTATAAAGATCTGGGAATCGAAATCGAAAATAATATGAAAATTAAAAACAAGAATAGTACCAGTGATAGTAGATGCGCTTGGAATGATAAAAAAAGAAACAACAACATATTGGAAAACACTCTCGAAATACCAACTAAAGAGAAATTCAAAAAATTGTCTTGATAAGTGCAGTCCATACTCTGAGAAGAACTTTGTCCAAGTAAAGGTAGTGATGGTATGGGAGTTACAAAAACAAATCATGAAATGTAGACATTGCAATACAGCACTATCTGTCTTAGGTCTTCCCATAGATGTGGTAGGTAGTGTGAACATAATAAAACGTAAAAATAATAATAGTAATTATTATTATTATTATTATTATTATTATTACAAACACAATATTCAACAAAACAGAAAATATTAGAAAACAAAATGCAAAAAAATGGAGACTATGATGAGGAAGAAGAATATGAATATTATTTAAAAGATTATGGTGGAAGAAAAAATAAAAACGACAAAGAGAATGAAGTACCCATTTTAAGTATAGTGACTTTCTTCGGAAGAAATAGTAGCACGGCAAAATGAAAATAGAACAAAATAAAGACAAGATTAAGACAAGATAGACTGATTCGCTTTGTATAGCTTATCACCTCTTTTCAAGTTATTTAAAGCCAGAAAATATTTTTAGGTTTTTTGGGGTGGGGAGATAATAATGATTTAGTGATTACTAATTAACCAACATCTATGTGGTGGAGAAAAGGTGGAGTTATACGTTTCCCAAGGGTATTTGCCCCTAAGTGAATATAACGAACCCAATTTTAATTGAAACTCAGCCCTTCGATTAACAATTTCGAGTCATTCACCATTGCACCATACTCACATCCAAGCTTACAGAACTTGGTATTCCTAAGCGGTCACTCGTCTTGTTACTGACTACGTTCGAGGTTGCTTATATTCATTGATCGTACAGGAAACGGTGTTTCAATGTGACGGAGCCGTAAGCCTCAAATAACAAGATGATGATGATGATCTTCAGGGAGGATTAGGAATAAGAGGAGGATGTAACGGAAACTTCTGATGCAGCAATAAACAAATTATAGGCGCGACCAGAGCTATAAGCATGGTCCTGAATATTGCATTCAAATTGCTTCAACAAAAAGAAATAAAGAAAGATATCAAAAAATAAAATGAATAAAAAATGTAAGAGAATAAATCTCATTCTTTTGAGGTGTGAGAAAATCATTTGATTTAGAAAAAAATAGCGCCTTAAAGATCAGAGACCGATTCTCATAAGGCTAGTCCGGCTCATAAACGAGGAAGGTCGCCTAATAAACTTGACCCTACGCTTTAAATCGATAAGAAAAGATGTCAGAAAATGGACACTCCTCTGCATCACACACACACACACACACACACACACACACACACACACACACACACACACACACATGAAGCAATTACTTCGGATGACTTCAAGTGGGGAAGTCTTATATTATTATGCGTTTCGTTTTAATATAGGTAATTTTTGAAGTAATTTGGCACGGGCAGAAAGACAGGTAAAAAACAAACAAAAAAAAATAGATGTTAGGGTAAAAAGAAAGAAAAAGAAAAGGACAAAGAAAAATGAAAACGAAAAAGGAAACAATAATAATAATAATAGTATGTAAAATGTAAAATGTGTGTGATCTACGTTTTTTTTTTTTTATTTTATTTTATTTTTTTTATTTTTGTTACGAAAACGGTTAGTTAAAAAGGTCATCAAGCTATTTCTGTCCTTAGCTCACTGGTTGGGATCCGGAAGAAATGTGTATATAAAGAAATATAAATAAAGACCGTTATATATATATATATATATATATTGATCGTATCACCCCGAGCAAGGCGATAACGCCACTGATGTGCAGGGGGTTACGTAATAGTGAAAAGATCGGAAAAGAGAAATCCGGAAACCATATCCTAAACAGGGAACAAGGGATGAGCCCCTTAACCTGTTCAATAGACATGGGTGGAGTTTGAACAGAGCGATAGATAGATCTATCTACTCCAATTAAAAAAAAAAAACAAAGTGAGAAGATTGGAAAAGAGAAAGCCGGAAACCACATCCTAAACAGGGAACAAGGGATGAGCCTCTTAACCAGTTCAATAGACATGGGTGGAGTGTGAACCGGGCGATATATATATATATATATATATATATATATATATCCAAATGAATAAAGAACGAAGAAAATATTTGCAACGTTCAAAACAGTGCACAATATAAAAATAGTCCAATGAATATTTATTATAGATTATACTTTAGAACATATACAAACTACAAACTACTACAAAATTGTACATTTTGTTTTGACACTGAAAGAACAATGTCTCATCAGGCAGTTAATAATAATGGTAATAAATGTTATTTTTTAAGATAAAATTTATGAAAATTCACTTCCGTTTTGGAAAAAAAAATTCCGTACGAGGTAAAGAGGATAGGAAAGATGAGAAAACAACAAGAGAAATCAAAAAAAGGCGCGGAAGAAAGAGAAAGACACAAAGGAAATAAAAATATTTCTTTCTTTCTCTCTTTTCCTCTTTGTTTTTTATTTCATCTGTGTCCTCTATCAAATATGTCTTCCGAAAAATTGCCCTGAAAGTACTTATAGCAAAAGCACAAGGAGGCAACTTTACAGCAATGCTAAATTGACTGAAACCGAGACAGTAGATCAGGACCAATAATATTGCTGATTCTTCAAAATATTTTATCAATGATCTCTATATAGAGAGCGGGAGTACCAGACCATATGTTGTAGCAATATTCTAAGTATGGACAAATAGTAGACTTGTAGGTATGACTTAAGAAACTCAAAACTTTACCACATTACTTTTATTTTTTCTAATATATATATATATATATATATATATATATATATATATATATACACTGTTGAGCTGTGATACAGCGAAACAGGCTTGTGTGAGGATGACTAATATATTATGCTCTCATTACGATTGAGCTCTCTAGAGAGGAAAATTTTAAAAACAGTTTCTACTTCTGCGATATATGCTTGACTTCAGAAATTAATTGAGTTCTTTCTGTGACTGGCGTGTGTATACACTGCTTATATACAACACGTTAAAATTTCCCTTCTCTGATTCCATGCGCCTATGGCTTAGTGGGTAGCGACTCCAACTGCCACCAAATCGGTCGTGTTTAGATCCCGGCCAGGAGCAAGTGGATGTGTCTAACCACACTGATGAGCTGTGATACAACGAAACAGGCTTGTAATATATATATGAAAGCTGCTTCCCCAAAATTCATAAAGGAATTACATCACGTGACGAACAGAATTTTTTTTATCGTCAGCGATTTTCATTTTTGTGTTCATTGAAAAATCTCAAAGACAAATTTGAATAAATAATCCAAGATAATAAAAAGGACTAAACAAAGAAATTACAAAATTTATCCAGACTTTACTCACAGATATTGATTTATAACTACTTGAACACTACTTGAATGTTATTTCATTTACCTTTTTTCTATTTTAAAACAAAAAGGTTTCTAATAATAGATTTCTAATATTTCTGTTCGGGCAGAAGATATTTGTTTACTATATATTCGAGCTCGGTTACCTATTATTATTATTATTATTATTCGTACAGTTTTCACTTTCAAGCGCAGATGTTGCAATACGTGTGCTCAAGAACGCCTAAGTCTGACTATTTGAAGTACAGAGCATTGCAGACTCATTAAGCGATAGGCTTTATTCTGATGTTTTCAATGTATACTTTAAATTCGGTGGTATAAGCCCCAGCGCCGCAATGATAACTGAGACAATAATAGCATCTAACATTGGTAACTTCAATCTAAAAAAAGATGTATTATTACCTCTGCCTTAAGATGAGGGTATTGTTTTCGGTCGCGTTTGTCTGTCTGTGTCTGTCTGCTTGTACAATATATCTCAAGATCCACTGGATTAAACATTTGAGTAGGGGGTTGACCTCGTGATTGGCACGAATTCATTAGATTTTGGGTTCGATTCAGTACAAGATAAAGTTTCTGGGTTATTTTTCTGTTATTTTTTACCACTATTTTTGTACACTTCACATGCCAAGTACTGAATTGCCTCCCCTAGACGTCTTTATTATTGTTTATAATATAAATTTAATATTTATTATCCAAAAGCAAAAAAATTAGCCGAAATACAACACTGGAATATTAAAAATGAAAAACGATTAATCAGACAGAAAAACAAACAGACAAACACTAAATTATTTTTTTTAATATGTGTAATGTTTCATTCAAATCGGTCGCATTTGTCTGTTTGTTTGTTAGCCTGTCTGTGGACACGATGTTTCAAAACCCGTTGGATGAATTAAGATTAAACTTTCAGAGATGATTGGTCTCATGACTTGCACGAACTGACTAGATTTTAGGTTCGATCCGGTACGAGATAAGGTTTCTGGGATATTTTTCGATTTTTTTATACCTTTCATGGTTTATTTTAAGTGTAAATTTCTTCCGAGAGTTTCTTCTTCTTCTTCTTCTTCTTCTTCTTCTTCTTCTTCTTCTTCTTCTTCTTCTTATTCTCCTTCTTCTTCTTCTTCTTCTTCTTTGAGCCTTTCAGGACGCTTTTGCCTGTTACACCACGCAAACCACGTTCTGTCATCCACCTGCTCAGGCCCTTCAAATATGTCATCCACTGCTTTCCCTGTCTCTTTTTCCCCTGTATGTAGCCTGTTAGTATCAGGTTCTCCAATCCCTGCTTCCTCACTGCATGTCCCAGGAACTTTAACTGTCTTTTTCTGATGCTCAATATTAATTTCTTTTTCGTTTTCATCCTTTCCAAAATCTCATTATTGATCACAGGCTCGATCCATGATATCCACAGAATCCTTCTGTAGAACCACATTTCAGTTGCTTCAAGTTTTTCCTTTATCTTTGATGATATTGTCTAGCATTTATTGCCGTATTGAAGAACTGACATCACATAGCAATACAGTAGTCTTTTATTTGTTTCTAACGAAATTTTCGTTTCTTAATCGTCTCTTAATTTTCGTCTCGAAATTTTCGTTTCTTCAGGTTCTGTAACGCGTTCTTTGCCATGCCAATTTGCCTTCGATCGAGTTATTTTCACTTTTGAGAGTAGTGAAGTTTTTATTATTTTAACAATTATCGCTTGCTAATCGCTGATATGACATCAGTATTGCCTTGGTGGATGTTAGTGGTCTCTGAGTGCTCTTGTTATTATTATTATTGAGTGTGAAAGAGAGAGAATTAAAGAGAGAAAGAGAGAGAGAGAGAGTATAACATGTCGACAATGTGACGCAAATGAGCTTCTTTTTACGGACTGTTTGGCTCTGGACATTCAATGTGCAGGAAGGATGACTAAAAATTCCTAATCAAAAAATTGTAGCATCATCTGACATGTAGCTCACAGGAGATAACATGGTGATCTAATGGAGGGAATGAGCACTGCAGAGCACAGGCAGTTGATCACTTTAAACAATTTACATGCCTAGCTGGTTCAGTAAAAACACTTAGAATTTGCTGAACCTCTATCAGTCATTCTTGACAGGAGAATCCATCAATACATCCACTAATGTGTAGGTTTGCACAAATTTATCTAGTTTTATATAGCAGTCTTTAAAAGTTGGTGTTACATTATTCTATTTATCAAATAACTACGAATTATTTCAACACATACATTCAAACATATTTTATTAGTTTGTATAGATATAGAAAATATCCTGTTATACATGTTTTAGTATGAGTGTGCTGATATTTACTTTCAATCATTTCAGCACAAGCAAGGCAGAACCATCACTAGTGCGTAGGGAGTTGCAGACTGGGTACAGTAGGTGCTGAAGAAAGGCAAAAATAGAATGCCAGAATAGAGAATATAGCTATTGACGTTGCATTTAAATTTTTGAAGATTGTAGATATCAGGGAAGCAAATAAACGGAAGAGAGCTCCACAGTCGGGAAGTGCGGGAAAGGAAACTGTCTGAGTAGAAGTAGAGGTGAGATTTCATTATTTCAATGGTAAAAAGGTGCTTCCTGGATGTCACTCTTGAAGCACGCTGAAATTCACGTTGTTGAAGCATGAGCTACGTCACGTCGGTGAGAAAGTGACTGAAGTCGAAATGCCAAATCAAGACCGATTATATTGCAAATCCTTCTTTTTGTCGTGAAATTCGAGAGTAATAGTAGGAAGAGACGATCAGATATAGCAACAGAATTCAATGCATAGATGCAGGGCAGATTTATAAATGTACAAGTTGGATTCAGACGAGAAAAACTTTCTGACCCGATACAGAGACCCAACTTTCCTAGCAGTAAATGTAAGTATAGATCCGATATATTTGTTCCACTTCATATATATATATATATATATATATATATATCAAATAGCAATTTCGTTCTTTGGCATATTGTTAGCTTTACATATTCACTTCATTTGAGTGTGCATTGGGCATTTTGTTTCGATGTGCCGTCTGCTGGTCCAACCAGCCACTCTTTTACTAGTATATATTTACTAGTGTTTTAAAAAAAATGATGTATTTCATACTATTTTTTAGTATTTATTGCCAAGTGAATAGTTGTAAATGAAGACAGAATGTCTCTTTTGTTAATATTTCATAATAACATGTGCATCAAATGAATTTATAAATATTTAATAATTACCTATATTGCAGTTCCATCAATGAAAGAATGAAGAAAAATTTAGGGTGATTCGGACGAGTTCACATTTGCTTCCTGGTCTTATAAAATTTTGTAAAGTAATAATAACAAAAAAAAAAATGCTATTTTCATTTAGATTTATCCACAATAATATGAAATGCATAATTTCTTTTAAAAAACTGAGGTGGCCTAATAATTATGGCCGGTAGTGTATATATATATATATATATATATATATATATATATATATATATGGAATAGAATGTCTTCATTTTTCAGGATTTTGTTTTTTTCTCTTAATCTTCAGCAGAAAACAAAAACCCTGAAGAGTGAAGATATCACAATAATGCCTTCACGAAACTTCGAAGTCTACATGGTTGAAATAACACTACTCGGGTAGGTGACAAACTTCTTCACATTAATTCTATTAATGCTCTACCTCTGTTTTGATATTGAGCAATTTATGTCAAACAAATGCTTGCGTAAAATTACTCTCTACCAGTAATCTAATGAAAAAACAACAAATAATAATAGCATTAGCACTATATATATATATTTGTGTATTTAGTCAGCAAATTTTCTTTTAGGCATGCCAGATTAAATAAATTGCAAACATTGTGTCCGCTTATTTTTAATAAAATCCATTTATACTCGCCGATAATCTTTCGCGTATTATAATTAAAAGATGTAAGAAATGGGCTATAACTTTGACAGTTAATTTTATTATTCATTTCTCTATGTTCCCAAGTACTTTCAATCGATCACACACCCCACTACAAAAAAGGCTTATTTTTGTCTAGGATTACTCTTTTTCGTCTACACCATTAACTCTGTGAGTTATTTAAAGCCAAACTTCTTTTGAATTATAAGAATACCGAGTGAAAATTGCTGCAATATTTTTTTGAGAATAGCAATGTTTTCTCCAGATACAAGTTCTATTATTTAACCCATAGCTGGGAGAAATAAGTCCTTATATTTCCTAAGGTTATTTGCACGTAAGGTGACTTACAGAACGGTATTCAAGAAATATTGCTTATCTTCGCTCTGTTAGAATAAAAATTTATACATTTAAAGCAATTATAATTACCACTATACATTTTTAATGTTAAAAAATATAGTATAGACAAATTCGGGATTGTTGTTTAATTGAGAAATCCCGAGATTCCATGGGAGAAATATGATCGATGAGTCTGAGAACCACTTGTTACATAAAAGAATAAAGTAGTGTCCTATTACAGATCCCAGTGTTGTTTTATATATAATCGCAAAAGTGAATGAGGAGATTAATGCATTACTTTGATATATCATATAACTCTAACGTTTATATTAATAGCTGGTATCTTTAGATACATGCAAACTCGTAAGTACATCAAGAAATCCCTTGCCTAATATGGACAAAAAAGATTTGCAATAATCCCTCTTTTGCTCGCGTTTTGTTTTTCCCAATCAATGCCAAAAATTGCGAAACTGTAGTGACACTGGCCATTCGGATCTGCGATGTAGAAACTGTAATGTCTTTTCTCAAAAATTCGAATGTTTATATCTACGACAAAGACGAATCTCTTACCAGTTTTAGTTTTATCACAAACATAGTTATAATTGATCCACTTTAGTATTACTCATTCTTAACCCTCTCTTCTCGTGACTAATGCATAATTTAAAGTTTATCATTATGTATGCATCAGAAGAAAATGCTGTGTATGTAAGGTTCGTAATTTGCAAAACTGAGAAAACTTAGCAATTCAGTGTGAAAAAACTAAATGGCTATAAAAACAGAAAGAAAATCGAATCAGTGAGTCAACTGGGAGCAGAGAGAGATGACACGCAAGATGTGACTAATAAAAAATTTTAATTTGTTGACCCGGACGTAAATTCGCGTCAAACATTCGTTCTCCTTCACTCATGCTAATTTCTTTTACCTCTTCTTCTCCATCCTCACATTCTCGCGGTCAACAAAGAAGAAGACGACAACAATAACAACAATAAGATACTTGAACTGACCCATAAAAATTAATGTCTGATAAGTACAATTTCCTTTATTGCTTCACCTTCCTTTTCACTTTCTCGCCGGCCATAAAAAAAGAAATGGAACACAGACTTTATTAGTAACCTGTTAATCTTTCTACATACACACATTCTTTTACTAGCAACTATAAGCTCTGGAGCATTCAACTTGGTACATTTTTTTCTTTGAACATTTCCTTCTTACAAATTTGTTATTCTGTTTAGTTAATAAATTTTTACTTTAACATACAAAACAAAATATTCCATTTTTCCACATTTCAACACCCAGCCTTCAACCTTCTGATATTTTAAATTATTGGGACTTCGGTTATGTTTGGCACAAGGTCAATTTGACAAACATAGCCGAGGCCCCTACAGATGTCTATCCTCTGGCAGAACGATCCTGGTGAGATTAGAACCGAGTCGGAAAGCGAATGTGTTAATCACGCGAGCAACGCACCATTCCAGTCTCTCTGCACATTGTCGCACACACAAACACACACAAAAATTAAGAAGTCAAAAAGAATGTAAGAGTAAAAGTTGCGTATAAAATTGGCAGGAAAATCGGAAGTGAGCAAAGGGCAAGGGAGATTATTATAAAAAAATATCTTAAAAGAAGAAAAACATTTTAAAAATTTACAAAAAAAAGAGAAAAATTCTAAAGCGGTGAAGAAAAAGCGAGAAAGGTAAGTAAAAAAAAAAAAAAAAGAAAGAAAAAGACGAAAGAACATGCTTACCAGCACGGCCATTACCAAAACTCTAACGTTCTGTGATAGTAGGTGATTATGCCTTTTTTTTACAGTGCGAGACAACGTGAAAGGCCAGGCACGTTCTTTGCCTATATAATAGGCATAATTAAAGAAGTCTCCAACACCGCATCTGACGCTTGAAGGGCTTCATATATAAGATAATACATATATAATATGTAGACATTAATGCTTATACAGCTAATACAAGAGCGAATGTATCCACACACACACACTAATATATAATATATATAAATATATGCAGGTTTCATTAAAAATGACACTAGACAAGGTATGAGAAATTGCTGCCCAAATACACTATATATATATATATATATATATATATATATATATATTATATATATGTATATATATATATATATATATATATAGAGAGAGAGAGAGAGAGAGAGAAATAGAGTGAAAATGAGAGAGAGAAAGAGAAAGGGAGATATGTGCGTATTTGTGCCTGTGTGCGAGCGTGTGCACAGACGAGCAATATATCTAATTTTCTCATATATATATATATATATATATATATGTGTGTGTGTGTGTGTCTGTGCGTGTGTGTCTGTGTGTGTGTGCGTGTGTGTGTGTGCGTGTGCGTGTGTGTGTAGTTATTAAACAGTTATTGGTTAGAGTCAGATCAGACCAGTAAAAATTTGCATCAAAATAAACCTTAATGCACATTTAAAAAAAAAAAAAGATGAAGGTTTAATATGCAGTCCTTTTAAATATTAGGATGATCAGGCAATTACGCTGCCAATGTTTCAATCATTCGATATCATCAAGATTAATTTTAATACATATATATATATATATATATATATATATATATATATATATATATATATTTACATACATGTGTGAGTGCGTGTGTGTGCGCAAGATGAATAAATTGTCTTTTTAATTACGTGAAAATGAATATAACAGTGATATTTCATTTTAACAGATATATTTACCAAAAATATCTTCAAATACTAGAGTAAAGTTATTTCATAAAATTGCCATTGGCTTCAGCCATGGTCTCAAAACGACGTCGGAATTTCCTGCATCTATTCGTTGTTTAAGTTTGTGAATGTTGTCATAATCTTTGCCTTCAGTTTTTCTTGGTCTCTCGCACAACTGCGTCACACACATAATAATCAAAGGGGTTGTAGTCTGGGCCTAAAAATAAAATAGTTGATGTCGTTGCAGAAATTGTCTGACAGTGATGACTGCGATCTTCTGCTTATGTAGCATGGTGCAGAGTTCACTTGAAAGACATAGGGTATTCCAGAAAACACCTTGATCGAGGGTAGCACTACTTCTTCAAAGCACTTACTGTAGACCTCTGTGTTAACTCTGAGGCTCTCACCAACCAATTTGGGAGTTCTTTTCTCATCAGAACGATTTCCTTAACAGAATAATTTTACTCCGCCAGAAATTTGAAACTGTGGTGTCATGGTATTCTTTTTTCCACAGATGGTGATCAACTGACACTACTATGCTGTATAGACAATATAATGTAACAGCCGTGGGTATGCGTGGAACCAAAAACATAAAATGGCAACAATTTACCCATACTACCCTGCATATATATATAATTTTTAGTAAAAAACAATAATTTTTCCTACATTTTTAAGTACATGCAATATTTGAATATTTAAATTTTTAAGACTGATGATTTACGCCACTTTGATTTCTTCTCCCTGCATTTTATTATTTTTTTAAAATTTAATTTCAAATTTTAAATTTAAATTTTTGTCCAAATGTAATTTTTAATCTTTTATGAAAACAAAACAGTTGCTTAACTTTATAAGATTTGATTCCCATTTAATTCCCATGAACATCGAGTGAATTTAAATTCAAATCTATGAAACCGTCAATTTCACCTGGTGATTGCATAACGCATGAAACTCCGAGTCGTGCTATAGACGTAGGATAATCTGTATATTTATGCCAATTCGGTCGGGTTTCAATCCTGGCTAGAAGCAATCGGATGTCTTACCGTATTGATAAGCTGTGACACAGCGAAACAGATCTATCTGCGGCTGACTGTACATATATATGTATGTATGCGTGTGTGTGTATGTTTTACATCAGTATTTTGTATGTATTGTGCAAATGTGTTTGTGCGTGCATCGCTCTCTCTCTCTCTCTCTCTCACACTCTCTCTCTCTCTATATATATATATATATGTGTGTGTGTGTGTGTGTATGTATATAAGTGCTTACGTCAGTATTATGGTATATATTGTATGCCTATTATGACAATTACGCATGCATAGACACACGCAGATACACGTTCATACACGCACGCATTACACGCAGCTATATATAAAGCAGAGCTTTTGCGTACATTATTCTATATATTGGCTTTAAGTCATATCATATTGAAACACCTATCAAATTTAAGCATCGTTAAGACTGGTCATTACTTTAATGGGGGACCGCTTGGAGATACCAGGCGCAGTACCCTTGTGTAATATAACAATCTGGCCCCACCCGAGGAAGGCTGATGCAAGCGGGGGTGTTTCCGGTCGTTGAAAGGAACGGGTGTTTGTTTGACCTTATTTCCGGCAGTAGCGGAAATGGCTACAGAGGCAAACAGAACAGGTGTCTCTGAGAATTACGTGGGCGTGCGTGGGCGAGGTAAAACCGGAAGAAAAAGTCCCGGTTTGGAGATTATAAAAAGACCTCGGCGCACGGATTCACCAGACAGACCAGAGTAGCAGTAGAGAGAGAGAGAGACACAACAGATACGACGACACTCCCGTCAACCCTTAGAAGCGCGCTCTCTCACTCTCTGTTCCCTAGGCTACACGGTTCATCGTCATTAATAAAAATATAACTTTATATTTTTATTTATATATATGCTTGCTGTTTGTCGCTATTCTAACCGGCTCAGTCATCACAGACGTTTTATTTGGTGCCTAAGTGACTTGCTGTTTTGAGACAACAAAACAGATAGATACGAGCTGGTTACCACGGCGACGATTGAAAATTCAACGGACTTAAAACTACCAGATAGAAAGAAAAAAAGAAGACGAAAATATATAGCAGCCGCGCGACTATAGACATCAGCCAAGGTAGGTGACTCTTTGATTTGATAGTGTGTGTGTTTTCTGCTCGTGTTTATAAGTCTAGTTAGAAAAAAAATGCATACTTTTGCCGATCTGGCCCTAGAGTTGAGAAATGTGGATTGTTCGGTGTCGAACACATTTAGGGTAGAACGGAGGGGGTGCAGGACTACAGGCAGAGAGTAGTACGCCTAGCGGGAGCGCATAGGTTTGGGGTTGACGGGAGGAATAAATATTTACCTATCTGTAAGTATAAAACATCTGAGTTAATGATTTATTTTTTTTTGTTAATATTTTACCATATATGTGAAGTGAGTTTACTGGTATGTTGCTTAATTAATCTTACTTTTATTGAGTAAGTGAAATGTAAAATCATGTAAAGGAAGTTTCTTCTACTTTTTAAAGTGGATAATTGGATTAACTTGTTGATAACAATGTTTTCTTTGGTTTGTGCAGTGTTAGGTTTTCTTTTTTTTTTTTTTTTTGCATTTCTTTTCAATGACTGTACACTACAAAATGATTTACATTTCTATGTTTGTGAATTATGCTTTTGTGCAGGTTCCCATCAATTCAACATCCTCTGTGAATTTTCATTTATGTGACTTGGGAAATATCTTTTGAAGATATATTAATTTCTGAAAACTTTATACTGACACGGATAGACCTGCAGATTCTTATCCGCAAACTAGTAAATACCTTGGAACAGATAAATATGGAGAGATTTAGTGAAGGATGTGAGGAACTCCCGAGGAGGTTGACGATAGGGGTCATTGCTGGCGTGGTCGGCGTAATAATAATCCTTGGAATAATAGCTAGGAAGCGGATTTTTAAGTGTAAAAGAAGCAACAGTGCTTCGGGAAAGGAAATTGAGTTATCCGTTGTGAATAGTACTCCGGGGTCAACGGGTGTTCAACACTCAAATGTCTCTGCGTTAAACAGAGAGATGTCAACAAATCAGATATGCTTGGATTCGAATCCAGAGGAAGTAGTTCAAGGAATGGAAAACATTGTACAAACTAAGGAACTACGAGTCACGGGTCCATTTTTTTAGACTAAATTAATATAGATGAAACCTCTAATCCTCCACAAGTAAATTGCATGCGGATTAACGGTGGAATCAGGGTAATTTTCTTCATTTTCTATTGAACATTTCTCGGTCAGACTATGAATGATATGTACTGCGGATAATGGCCATTTTTCTGTGTTCAAACATAGTATGTTTGAAATTAAATTAAATTAAATGAAGTTACATGTGTAACAATAAACTCGAGCAGAAGCACGCATGGTGTTGGTCAAAGGTCATTTACTCGATGTTAGTTTAGAAACTGGGGCGCGGTTACCGCCTATAATCATGTGGTTATGCATCGAGGCGTCTACGCTTATGGACAGAGTCGAGAAAGAAAATGAACATTTTTAAGAACTTTGCCCAATTCTGTGAAAATGGATTTAAAAAAAAAAAAAAAAAAAAAAAGAACAATGAAACATCGAGCTGGTAGAACAATTTTCACGACGGACACGAACATTGTTGGGTTGCCGATGTAGGCTCCCCTATATATTTTTTTGTTGTTTTTTTTTGTTTCGGCATGCACATGTTTTGTTGTTTTGGCGTGCACATGTTTTATACAATTGTCGGGCTTGTGTGGCATGGGGAGGAGTGTGAGGGTGTTGCGCTTAAAATGTTCTTAGGTGAACATTTTGGAAAATGGGAGGGCGAGGAATGTAATATAACAATCTGGCCCCACCCGAGGAGGGCTGATGCAAGCGGGGGCGTTTCCGGTCGTTGAAAGGAACGGATGTTTGTTTGACCTTATTTCCGGCAGTAGCGGAAATGGCTACAGAGGCAAACAGAACAGGTGTCTCTGAGAATTACGTGGGCGTGCGTGGGCGAGGCAAAACCGGAAGAAAAAGTCCCGGTTTGGAGATTATAAAAAGACCTCGGCGCACGGACTCACCAGACAGACAGACCAGAGTAGCAGGAGAGAGAGAGAGACACAACAGATACGACGACACTCCCGTCAACCCTTAGAAGCGCGCTCTCTTAATTCTCTGTCCCCTATGCTACACGGTTCATCGTCATTAATAAAAATATAACTCATATTTTTATATATATGCGTGTTTGTTGTTTGTCGATATATAACACCTTGGATGTGCGTATGGTGCTATTGATAATAGATCAAAATTATTCATCACTTAGCCAAGTTTCACTTCAAGTTGTATTATTTTAACTTACGCGTAAATTCCCTTGGCAGAGGAATGCAAACACCATTTCTCCCTCCAGCTATGGGTTCATTAAGAAGACATTTATCACTAAATTTCTATTATTTATTTTCATACAATTTAAAAAACCTTTTGACTTTCAAGGCATCAATCAATCAATATCTTATAAATAATACCTCCACACACGTAAACACGCATATAGATTGTGAATGCTTCTTTTTTTCTTTTTCTTAGAAATTCTTTTTAATGCAGCCAACTGTTGAGTAGATGGATCATCCTGTGAAACAAACTTTTCTTTGTGTACAAATAGTAACAGTCCAGTGCAATTTATAAATTGAAGATAACGATATTAAATAATTACAATTTAAATACGTTGGGAACGCTTTCACAGAGATCAGAAAGCGCATTGGGATACCTTCCAAAAAAAAAAGAAAGAAAAGAATTCAAATCAAGATCTAAAGGTGCATTCGAGTAACGAAAGATATCTTCCAAAAGCTCTAATATAAGTATTAAGAAAAAGAAAATTTTCGTTGGAAACAAAGAAAAGTGCTGAAATAGTATGTAATATAGGTTTTCCAATATGTCAGTGAACGCTGACAATCTCCTCACAGATAAAGAAGAGATCTGAAGCATAAGAAATATGCTTCTACGGAAAGATTCTGAGAATACCACGGATCGAAAATGTGAGAATCATTAAAGTTCTAGAGACAATGGAACAAAACTGAGAGATTTTTTTTAATCATATCACCCCATGCAAGGCGGTAACGCCACTGACGTGCAGCGGGCTACGTGAGAGTGAAAAGATTTGAAAAGAGAAAGCCGGAAACCACATCCTAAACAGGAAACAAGGGGTAAGCCTCTTCACCCGTTCAATAGACGTGGGTGGAGTGTGAACCGGGCGATAGTTTAGTCTATCTACTTCAAGTGAAAAAAAAAAAGAAAAGAAAAGAAAAGAAAAAAAAAGAGTAAAAGTTTGTAAAAGAGAAAGCCGGAAACCACATCCTAAACAGGAAACAATGGGTAAGCCTCTTCACCCTTTCAATAGACGTGGGTGGAGTGGAAACCGGGCGATAGTTTAGTCTATCTACTCCAATTGAAAAAAAGAAGAGAAAAGAAAAAAAAATAAGAGTAGAAGTTTGTAAAAGAGAAAGCCGGAAACCACATCCTAAACAGGAAACAAGGGGTAAGCCTCTTCACCCGTTCAATAGACGTGGGTGGAGTGTAAACCGGACGATAGTTTAGTCTATCTACTCCAATTGAAAAAAAAAAGAGAGAAAAGAAAGAAAAATAAGAGTAAAAGTTTGTAAAAGAGAAAGCCGGAAACCACATCCTAAACAGGAATAGGATTAAAATAAAAAAACAGTTGAAATTTCTAGAGCAAATAAAGAGAAAAGAGGGGTTAGAAAATTTCATACTCACAGGAGAGAATCGAAGGCAAGAGAGGCCGAAAAAAACAACGCATAGCCTACCGGGTGATCTTGAGTTTGGGAGAGATGGTGGAGAGTAAAAAACTACGCAAAACAGAAAGTTGTGAAGTAGCATGATCGCAAACCTCTTGAAAGAACGTGGCACATGGAAGAATAGACATCATAATATTGCTCTGAAGCCAGTTTCATGTTCTTTGTGCAAACGTGGCATTCCATACACGACTTGTTCCTTTCATAAAAATAATTTTTTTAAAATTTCTTCGTTTTTGACGAATCATAAGAACTTTTCTTTTTTTTTTTATAAGCGTTTCACCCCGAGCAAGGCATGTCACTGCCACTACTGCGCAGGGGGCTACGTAGAGTGGAGAAAGGCTGATTAAATATAGGAAATGACAGAGGGTGGGTGATAGGCGGGTAAGGATACCGAGAATGAGGGTTGGGTAGATGAGAGTGTTCTGAGAATAGTTAGGAGTTAGTGTGATAGGAGGTGTCTATTGACCCTACATTTAAACACCTGGAGATTGTAACTGTCGGGAAAGCAGACTTGTGGAAGGGAGTTCCACAGGCGGGAAGCGCGAGAAAAGAAGCTGTTGGAGTAGAATTTACGGTTACATCTTATTTGTTTAACTGTAAAAGGGTGGGACCTAGTTGCTAATCTAGTATCTCGTGTAAATTCCTGCTTAGGCGGCACCAGTGATCTAAGCTCATCGGAGCAGAAGCCATGAAAGTACTTGTAGAAGAGGCACAGGGAAGCCACATCACGCCGGTGAGAGAGCGGCTGCAGCCGGTCTGCCAAGTCAGTATCAACCACGTTACAGATCCTCCTTTGTATTTTGTCAAGAAACCCAAGGAGAGCAGCAGGGGCACCCGACCAGATATGGCAGCAATATTCAATTTTTTCATTTGAAAAATGACTTGCATAGCAGCAGATTTGGCAATGGATTCAATATAGTTATTCCATTTGAGGTCCGCCGAGAGTGTATTTTTATTTTGAGTCCGCCAGTGTAGTATTTTACTCTCTGGGAGGTTAGCCTGTCCCATGCTAATGTGAGGTAGATGCGATTGTCTATGGTGGTTAGTTGATAACAGCTTTGTTTTAGAGGCATTGAAATTTACCAACCATTTCCTACCCCAGTCCACTACGGATTGGAGGTCCCTTTCAAGTACGGCAGCGAGGTTCGCTTTGTCGTCCAGACCTGGTTTCTGATCGATGCGAGAGTAGATTGTTGTGTCGTCGGCATACATGCCAACTTGGGATCTAATGGTGTCGGGGAGATCATTAATGTAGACCAGAAAGAGCGTGGGACCTAGGATAGAACCTTGAGGGACGCCCGCGTTCGTATAGTAGTTTTGGGAGGCATGCCCATTTAATACCACCTTCAATGTGCGGTTAGAGAGGAAAGACTGGATGAGGTCAAACAGATATCCAGTTATCCCATAGCTCCGCAGTTTGCACAAGAGGCCAGCATGCCAGACCCTGTCGAATGCTTTAGAGATATCCAAGGCAACGGTTCGGGCTTCACCATTCTTGTCGAGTGCCTGGTATATATACTCGGTAATGGTCGTTAGCATATTAGACCTGGTGAAGCGAAACCCATACTGTTTGTCAGAGAGAAGCCCGTTGGCCATAAGATGCTGAATCACCTCGGCGTTGATAATGGCTTCGAAAACTTTGCCAAAGATTGGAAGGAGACTAATAGGACGGTAATTGGCGGGATCTGAGGGTTCGCCAGAATTCTTAAATATAGGAACTACGCAGGAGGACTTCCAACAGGCAGGAAAGCAGGAAGCAGATAGGCAGACGTTATAGAGTTTAGAGAGGACAGAGGAGAGTTCTGGGGCACATTTCTTCAGTACTATGACTGGGATTCCGTCACCGCCGCTCGCTTTGTGTGGGTCAAGTTGCGCAATTATCTTGGTGACCAGAACTGCTCAATTTTAATTTCGTACACGTGCGCCTGATCTCTATTTTAAGCACTTACCCTTATATATATATATATTCTAAACATATACTGTTAAATATAAGAGACAATGAATATCTATTATGTTTAATCATGAGCCATTCTAAATATCGTATTTTGGCTTTAATTTCAGTTGAAAATAAAGACAAAAATTCTCCAAAATTTGGATAATTTTTTATTAAGTTGGTTCTAAGCTTTCGGCACACATGAGCCATCTTCAGAGAGGTTATAAGGACGGTAACACAAAAACATCCACCATCGGCGACGATTTTATCTTGTGTTGGCATAAAACACCGCTAAGCAACGGCAACAGTTACCAAAATGAGCAAACGCAGTTCGCAAATTTGTAATGCGGTTCTATGACGTCACACCGCGTGATAGCTCGAAATGACAACAGAACCATATATTCAAATGCAATCTAATATGTTATGACCAGATTCAAGCATGATTTTATGAAGTGTGGGTTGTTTGGATTTAATGTAGATGGCCTCCAATACCTGAAGGTTCTTTTTACTGTGAATATTGGTGAGGATTATTGTATTGTCGACTAAAATCTGTCTGATATTACCTACATGGTTATGTTTTTCTGAGAAATGTTGTTTGATTGTACTCTGATCAGAAAGGTAACAGGTTAGTCTACGGGAGAGCGTGATTGTAGTAAAACCAATATATGTAGTGGGTTTATTATTAGTACCAGAGATACATTCTCTGAACAGGCATGTAAATTGATACACTACATTGGTTTTTTTGTAGAGGATTTAGTTTAGTGCTAGTAGGGTTATTAGAGACTATGAGGTCAATTGTTTTGAATTTTTATAATATATGATGAGTTTAATTTGATTATTACTATTCACTGGTTTAACATTTCTACGTATTATGTTTTTGAGAGATTTTTCATCTTGTTTGTAATTATTATGTATTTGGTTGCAATAGTATAAGTTTATAGTGTTATGTTTATTTTGATGTACACCATTATTATTAATATTATCAATATTGTTAGAGCTATTGTTAAGTGTATTGAGATACATTTTCATTTGTTGATCAATAACGGAGTTAGGAAATCCATTATTGACAAATGTTTGCTTAATGTTGTATAATTCTTTATAAAATATGGATTTGGAAGAAGATATCATTTGTGTGCATTGAATTAAGTTTTTTTATAACAGCTAACTTATGTCGTTGGGGGCATTCACTATTATAATTAAGAAGACACGAGTTTATGCTAGTTGTTTCCTATATAGAGAAGTAGTAAATGTATGCGTGCTAGAATCAATGAATACATCAAGGAATGGTATTTTGTTATTAATATTAAGTTCTAATATAAATTTGAGGATGGAGTGACTCTCAAATTGTTTATAAGTTGTGTAATTTGATCGATATTCTTAGCTAAAATGAAGATGTCATCTAAGTATCTTACATATATAGAGGGTTTATTGTTGTCATTAATTATTTTATTTTCTAAATTTGCCATATAATAATTAGAAAAGAGGGGACTTAAAGAAGATCCCATCGCCAACTGACGCCAATTTGGTCGGGTTTAAATCCTGGTTTAAAAGCAATCGGAGTCTAACCGTACTGATGAGCTGTGATACAGCGAAACAGATCTGTCTGCGGATGACTATATATATATATAATCATTTCGTTAATCTTTGGAATTTTCCGTTACAATTTATGTTTACATTTGTTGATATTACGATACATTTCAGAGCAGAGATGGTTATTTACATAGAATCGAAAATTGTGTTATATAAGACTTAATTTGACTTCGTGTAGAATGTGAAATTATTCTTGGTTGAGCGGTTTAAGACGCGCCTGAACAATTGGTGGTCTTACTATGTAGATAGGGGTCGCAGGTTCGAATCCTACCGAATGCCATATGTTTTTGTAAAAATATTTATCGTAAATAAACAGGCCGGTAGATATAAATACATTGTTTGATTATCTACTCAGTACAAGTATCGATTAAAATAATGTTCAAACAAATAAGTTAAATAAGTAGATTGTTAAAACTGTATACATATATATATATATATATATATATATATATATATATAATGTTAGTATATAAAACTGTAATGATCTTTAGTGCCAAATTTGCTGTATTCTTTCAGGAGTTTATTAGTGGAAAGCCATTTTAGAGAAGCAGGAGTTTTTGTTATAAAATATGACGGCAAGGAAACAGCGTTAATAAAATTTATGTCCAGAAACCTCTCACTATGCTGAGCGGTGTTATATTCGAAGATTCGTGAGGTCATTATCATAATAATTTACACACACACACACACACACACACACACACACACACACACACACACATTGTTTCATAGAATAACATAAATATATTGTGTTTATTTTTATATAAATCCTATCCAGCTCTGAAACCATGTCATAATCTTCAATGTAATATATATATATTACATATATATATATTACATATATATATATTACATATATATATATATATATATATATATATATATATTACATATATATATATATATATATTATTATTATTATTATTATTATTATTATCATCATTAGTCAATAAACACAAAAATACTCACTCATAAGCAGAATAAAAAGAACCTTCAGATACTGGAGGCCATCTACATTAAATCAAAACAACCCACACTTAATAAAATCACATTTTAATCTGGTCACAACACATTATATTACATTTAGACATATGGTGCTGTTAACATTTTGGTCTCTCACGCGGTGTGACGTCATAGAACCGCATTGCAAATTTACGAACTGCGTCGTTTATTCGGTGACTGTTACCATTGCATCGCAATGTTAACACAGGATAATCATCTTTGATGGTGGACGTCTTTTTGTTAACGTCCCTAATACGTTTCTGAAAATGTCTCATGTGAGCTGAAAGCTTAGAACCAGCATAATAAAAAATATATCAAAATGTTGGACAAATTTTGTCTTTATTTTCACCTGAAATTAAAGCCAAAATACGACGTTTAGAACAGCTCATGACTAAACTTTCATTGCTTGTCATATTTAACAATACATGTTTATATATATATATATATATATATATATATATATATATATATATATATATATATATATATATATACAAAGATGGTTATTAAAAATAAGCTCATCTCAATCTCACTGGAAATCCAAGGTTTGATTAAACTATGTAAATATAGACTGAGCTATATATATGTATATATAGAAAGAAAGAAAGAAAGAAAGAAAGAAAGAAAGAAAGAAAGAGATAAAATAGGATACAATAGTAATCGTACTTTAAGACAGCATGTTCGGTGGTAGATGAACATTTCAAATATTTTTGAAATATATAATGAAGTATAATTCGAATTCGGATAATGTATTCACAGCAATGAAACAAAAAAATGTTTAAAATATTTGCAACGAACGAAAGAAACGCAAACGATGTTCGCCTTAAATCTTTGGTTTGTATTTAAGTAGTAAATATATGCATTTTCCGATTGAAGAAGATGAAAGGATCAAAACACAAAAGGAACATGAATACCGATTATCTAGTGAAGATGAAATGCACTTTATAAATAATAAACTGGCAGATACAACCGACAGATATTATGATAGATTTAAATATTAAAAATATCGCAATGACTAACAAAGTAAATTTTGAAGATTTCAAACACACACATATATGTATATAAACGTGCGCGTGTTTGTGCATGCGTAAGTGTAGGCGTATGTAAATTTTCAGATAGAGTGTATCTGTAAAGGATCAAAATGAATTAAAATACATGAGAAAGAAAAGTATATTGGCTGAGAATAGTTTTTACTTTTTCATCTTTATATATATATATATATATATATATATATATATATATATATATAAATTTAAATGTTGTCATTTTCAGAGCATATTCGTTTTTGAAGTAGATGATCTGTCTTTTAGGGATTTTGAAACATTGCGCATCATGTGTATTGGCTTGCGCGCTCGAGAAATCTTAATAAAGGAAATGTGTTCATTAGTAGGGTTCGAACCTGCTTTTATCTCTGTCAAGGCGTGCCTCAAATCACAAGAATTCATTCAGGTTGTATTTCTCTTTTGGCTTATTAAGATTCTTGTTCCGACTAAGAATGAATTTCTAACAAAATGTTATGGCCGAGAAATTTTCAGTATTCACTCTATCTATCTATCTATCTATCTATCTAATCATGCTTAGGGCCAAAATGTATTTTTTCAGGAGTTTATTAGTGGTGAGCCATTTTTGGTAAGCACGGGGCTTTTGTCATGAAGTCCTCGATATGAAGGTATATGTGTTTTATTTTACTTTTAACTGGGTATATAAGGTGTTTGTGTACGTATGTAGAGTCATAGTTATGTATTATATTCCGAACACGGTAAGCCCATTCTTGGCGTGTTGATATTATTAAGTGTTAGATTTTTTATTTATTAATAATGGTTTCATTATTTTTAGCCTTTTTTTTTGCATGTAGACGATGATATTATATTTGTATTATCAACAAGTATCTTCAGGATAGAATTTGATATGATATTATTTTATTTAGTTTATGTTCCGAAAAGAAAATTATAAGATTACATAAAAATTATATAAAAATTGCAATCATAACACCTTGTCTGGCATTTTTAATCACCTTGCATGAAACAGAAATAGCTGCCTAAATACACAATATATATATATATATATATATATATATATATATATATGTGTGTGTGTGTGTGTGTGTGTGTGTGTGTGTGTGTGTGTGTGTGTGTGTGTGTGCTAAAATCTGAGTGCTTAGTGTCGGAGAGTGCTTCTAGACATAGATTAGGTTAACTTAGGATTCATTGCTGTATGGTGACTGTCTGTTTCATGCAGCAGTGCGGTATGTAGTCTGAAAGTCGCATTGATGCGTAAAACTGATAGTTAACATGCAACGTAGAATTGACTCGTAAAGTGAACTTATGAACCCCGTTTATTAAAAGAAACGAAGACCTCGCATAAATAAAGATAAAATTATTTTGTTTTTTATTTTTACAGCATCACAGAAATAATTGTGACAGTATGACTGAAAAGTTGAATGCGTTTACAAAACGAGACACACAGGTATTTACGTTGTTTTATGTATGCGTATAATTTTCTAGCAGTGCGCGAATGAGCGCTGTTGCAACTACTACAAGGTGATCCACAACAATAGGAAATTTGGTACAGTTTATTTAATTGTTGGAATTTTTGTTTCATTTATTTGAAACAAAACAAAGGTTATAAATTTATTAGCTTAAAATAGAACTAAAACATTTAAGCTATTAAATAAACTATACAAAACTTTCCTGTTTTTTGTGAGACACCCAGTTGGCTTACATAACTGTTTTAGTATGTTTTACGTGCTGTATAATTTATTTTAAAATCTTGAAACTAATTGTGCGAAGTTACCGAAGAAATATGCGAATGGATGAGTAATTAAATATAAAAGTGGTGAGTAATTAAATATAAAAGTGGTGAGTAATTAAATATAAAAGTGGTGAGTAATTAAATATAAAAGTGGTGAGTAATTAAATATAAAAGTGGTGAGTAATTAAATATAAAAGTGGTGAGTAATTAAATATAAAAGTGGTGAGTAATTAAATATAAAAGTGGTGAGTAATTAAATATAAAAGTGGTGAGTAATTAAATATAAAAGTGGTGAGTAATTAAATATAAAAGTGGTGAGTAATTAAATATAAAAGTGGTGAGTAATTAAATATAAAAGTGGTGAGTAATTAAATATAAAAGTGGTGAGTAATTAAATATAAAAGTGGTGAGTAATTAAATATAAAAGTGGTGAGTAATTAAATATAAAAGTGGTGAGTAATTAAATATAAAAGTGGTGAGTAATTAAATATAAAAGTGGTGAGTAATTAAATATAAAAGTGGTGAGTAATTAAATATAAAAGTGGTGAGTAATTAAATATAAAAGTGGTGAGTAATTAAATATAAAAGTGGTGAGTAATTAAATATAAAAGTGGTGAGTAATTAAATATAAAAGTGGTGAGTAATTAAATATAAAAGTGGTGAGTAATTAAATATAAAAGTGGTGAGTAATTAAATATAAAAGTGGTGAGTAATTAAATATAAAAGTGGTGAGTAATTAAATATAAAAGTGGTGAGTAATTAAATATAAAAGTGGTGAGTAATCAGCATAGCACAACAATCGCGGCGAAAAATGAAAAACTGTTTTGTGAATTTACGCGACGATATTAACACAAAAATAGATGTATCAGGAAAGCTAATATTTAGATTTGCTAATCACAGAAGTTTATTGGTTAAAAAATATTTTCCACAATTTTTAATTATCTATTATAGGAGAGAAAATATTGTTAATAATTTTCTAGAGTGAGCTTTCAAATTTCGTAGCAGACAGCATGTGATCGTCTGAAATTTGAATGCTTTTTCCAGAGCTGTAATAGCTGACTGATTGTAATAAATGCTGATGTGGAAATTTGTATTTGGAACCTATGTTTTGTACAAAAATAAATCGATTTCTGCCTGAGCCTGTATCGACACAGAATTGTGATTTTTAGTGATATAACTTAAATCTTTTGAATTTTCTAACATTTTAAACGTAGTTTCACACACACACACACACACACACACACACACACACACACCCATATTTATATATATATATATATATATATAGAGAGAGAGAGAGAGAGAATTAATATGGAGAAACTTATCACTTAGATGAGCAGTGTTCTTTCAGTCATGCAAACTTTAAAGTGTCGTGAGGGCATTATTTTAATGTCTTCGCTTTTCATGGTCATTAACTATTTCTCAACTAGAGAAGAAAACACTGCTCAGCTAAGTGACAAGTTTCTCCATATTATTTCTCTTAGCTCTCTATACTTACCTTTACACCGAGCACTTTATGACAAAAAATCTGCTTGCCTAAAATATCTTTCCACTAATAAGCTACTGAAGAAAAAATTAAGACACTATATATATATCCAGAGCAAATATATCAAGAAATAATAATAATAACAACAACAACAAAAACAACAAAATTGACCCATTACTGCATAAATTTTCCTTGAAATTTTAATACTTTGTGCCTAATGTCCCATTCTGGATAATGTTAATGTTAGGATTGACGAATTTACATTTTTTGGAACACCCCTATCTAAATAATTTGGAAATTGTAGTGTCTTACAATGATTTTCACCATGTACAAGGCCAAAGTGCCACATGGGAGAGAGTGTAACAGTGTAAGTGGTACATTAACACATATTTCGTGCATATATATATATATATATATATATATATATATATATATATATATAATCTAAATCTAAACTTATTTATAAATGGAACTTTGTTTGTCTGTGTGTGTGTGTGTGTGTGTGTATATCCGTTACCTATAGACTTCGAAACGGCTGAACCGATTTTCTTAAACATTTACACACGTGTACTATAAGCGTCTACAAGTATTCTTAGCTAGGTTTTGTGTCGAGGTACCCCCGATAAATATCGATAATCGAAAAAATCCGGTTATAGAAGGAGTGGTCCGATTTTAATCAAATTTGATACACTTTTAGACAAAGTTATAAGAAACGATATTCAGAAGTTTCAAGGTTGCATTTCTTACAATAGTGCAGAAAATCGATAATATATATATATATATATAAGGCAAGATGTGTGTGTGTGTCTGTTTATCTGCCTTTATGTCTGTATTTTTTTTCAGCCCTTTCAGTTTTTGCTGTGAGTAGGTATAATTGTAGTTCTTAGTCTCAGCCATGATACCATTTACTCAGAGGACTTATTTAGCCTTCAAAATTCAGTTTATGACGAAAAACTTATTTGATATCGATGCCAGGAAATCAAAATTTGACTTACAGCCATTCATTTTTCATTCAGTCTACGATTTCGCTTTAACTGGAAACACCTATTGCTTTTTAGTCTTTCGTGCCAACGTCCAAAGAATCTGAGCTCCTGGATGATGGATTAGTTTCAAAGCTTTCATTACACCCGAGCAACGCCGGGTTATACTGCTAGTAAGTTATAGTTTAGAATATGTTCAAATTATAATTTACTAAAAAAGTGTACATTACATTTTGTTTCGACATCGAAAAACAAGGTCACATCAGATAGTTAATAATGATGATAATAAACGTTATTTTTGAAAAAACAAAATTAAAAATCTCACTTCCCCTTTATTTTTGGAAAATCTTTGGTACGCGGTAAAGAGGATAGAAAAGATGGGAAAATAAAAAAGGAAATCGAAAAAAAGGGAAAACAAAAAGGAAAGAGAGTTACAGAGGAAATAAAGTGCGTCATACAGAAAATAAAAGGAACACATAGATAATTAAAAAATGAAAATAAAAAGCAAAGAGGAAAATAGGAGAGAAAGAAAGAGCTAAGAGGAGAGAGCCAATGATAACAGCTCAGAGAGAAATAGAGCAAACTTTATGTAGGAGATGAAATATAGATAGATACACATAAGGGTCACGCGACGTCTGGGCTTAACAAAAGGAACGAAGTGAGAAAATGCACGGAGGGAAGAAAGTGTGGGGGAAATGACAGTAGAAACGTAAAAGAAATATAAATGTCAAACAATTGGTTGGAAGTGGATTGTAAATAGATACATTCGTTGTTACATAGTATGAAACTAAAACCTTCTGCATTTTTTATAAAAAATGATGAAATCACATACACAAACATAGGAATTATTTAAAAAGCGTAGGTCTGAGGATATTTAGAAATACTACATGAAAATATAAATTCATATTAATTGGGTAAGTAAAGTAAAAATTAAAAATTAATTTATATAAACATTTAGAGGTAAAAAATATACCAGGAGAGAGATCATACAGTTAGAAGTGAACATTAATACTCTAAAGGTTTATTGTTTCTTGAGATCTGAACTTTAAATTTAGTAATTTTAGCATGATTGTAAGGTTAGTTCTTTAATGTGACATATTACTAAACCAGAGGCATGAAAGCACATTACTGTGGTTTCATGCCTCTGGTTTAGTAATATGTCACTCCTCATGTATTTAATGATTTACAATTTTCATGTAGACAAAGAAAACATTTTTTTTTTTTACCGATTTAGATGTTCTAGCCTGCTTGAAGATTTTCCATTTAACTTTAGGTGTCATATTTTCGTTTTTTGATTTCCAAAAATATTTAGAAAGTGATGTCATATTTTGTTTGACCTTGTTGTTGAAGGATGAAAGGTGATTGTAAAATCGCTTTTTAAAAAGTACATAGTATTTCCGATGTAAATTTTAGCATCCTTAGGATTCTCCACGGATGAAATCAAACACATATATACCAGGGATTTTGTTAAGCATTTATTAGTGGGCATTGGTTCGGGTTTCTACAATTACAAGATTTATTATTATGGGGCAAACTGACATGGGTGTTAGAATTGTTTTTTTATAGGATTTCAAAATTTTATGGTTATGTAATTTAATTATTTTTCTAAGTTGTTGGCGCAACTATAACTGAGTTTTATTGTATAAAATATTGCTATGCACTGTTGGATTAAATAATGTCAGGAATTTATTAAACAAAAGCGGTATGAAATTTACTAATCATTAATTCCAGATGGTGGCACAAAGCTTTTGGGCTATAGTGAATACATTAACTGAAAAATGCGCAACTATGATTTCCTATATATATATATATATATATATATATATATATATATATATCAGCAATTACACACGCACGCGCACACTCACTCAAGCATCCTCACCCATCCATCAATATATATTAGGCGGAGACATAAATATATTTATATTTATTTATCAAATATCCAGTTTATTTTTGCTGAGATAGTGTTGAACCCAAACACCAAGTTTCCCACTTTCTTTAACGTTTCTGTCAGTATATGACAAATCGTAGTTTCTTTAACATTTTCTTGCGGTGATTTTCGCCCTTTACAAGGCCTAGAGGCCACATGAGGTAGAGTGTTACAGTGTAAAAGGTACAGTGATCGGGGAAGCAATCTTTAGGGAGTCAGTTCCACAAAGTAGTGGTTCGTGGAAAGAAATTGGTCGATTGGAATTTACAACTCACCAATGACATATGAAGGGTGGTCCTCTATGATGTGCATAGCATAGTGTCTCTTTACCATGAAGGTCGAACAAAGAATGTATTTCGTCTAAATCCTTTCCATTAAATCTATATATACAAAAATGGATATGTCTGTCTGTCTGTCTGTCTGCCTGTTTGTTTTCTGCCTATGTGTTTGTGTCTCCATTCTTACTGTTGTGGATCTTCGTCGCCAATTTGTTGTGGAGTTGTGGCGATACTAAATGGTAGTGACCGGTTTGTGCCGGAAGTAAGACACGGAACAAGAAGGTAGGTTCAAAACAGTATAACAAGAAACAAGATATTTAAAGGAAGCGTTAATAATAAGTAACTAGAAATAAGTAAGTCCGAACATATTATTACGCTGCTTATTGCCTGACTAGTAGCTGTCGTCAACTGCCGTACTAACTACTCTTTAACTGCATTCGTTTACTGCCTTTATTAACTGCTCTGTTAACTGCTCACCTGAAGTGACGCAGGTAATCATATATGACAAGAGGAAGAGTTCATTCCTCGTAGGAGGGCACCATAGCACTAACGAACCCTACTCCTCCAAGACCATTGGTCCGATTTCAACAAAAATTGGGTCACTTGTCGATCATAACATCTCTTTGATATATGCAAAAATTGTTCGAATCATTTTACAGAATACGGCAGAAATCACTAAAACGCTTAGAAATTACGAACTCTTCTTCTACGAGACGCCTTATGCGAATTTAATCAAAATCGAGTAACTTGTAGATCAAAGTCCGAAACATTGATATACAGAAAAATTTTTCGAATCAATGTACAGGATTTGTCAAAAAATCAACGACAAACATAATTTTGGGTGTTTTTTTGCGCACTTTTATGCATTTCTGCAAGACGCTTCATTCAAACATGTGTCATTGGCAGATCAAGATCTGGTGTCTTGATATACAATCAAAAATCTTAAATGACACACAGGGTGCGGCAAAAATTAATAGAAAATGGTGCTTTTTGAGAGCGTTTATTTCTTTGAAACAATTGTATTTCAACAAAAATCGTGTCTTTTCTGTAATTTCTACCTTTTCATATGACATAACAATTTCACTTTTCTACAAGGTTCCAACCTCTCTGACGTTGCAGGGAGAATGTATCCACTTCTTCTGCGTCACAACGTCAACGCATCACATTACAGGCTCCCGTAACGTCCGACCCCGTTCTTCCAGTTGTACATACATCATTCCAGTTTATTGACAAAATTAACCAAGCATGAATCCCGTTTTACAAATACAACAACAACCAATACTTACATCATATTTTTTAATTTACACGCCACGGCAACTTCATACAGGATTATTTTGAATAAGCACTTGACCTTACCATTTCAACATGACCACTAAAAAACCCCGAGCAACGCCGGGTTATACAGTTAGTGATAAAGAGGTTTGTTCCGTTTGCTCTTTGATAAAAGTGAGTGTAGGGGAAAAAAGCAAACAATTTGTCACCCACAAAGACGCTTGACGCTTTTGGCCTCTATCTGAATTGGAAGAAGACTGGGCAACCCCTATCCATTTCTGTCAGCAGTACTTCATTTTTGGTCTGACCTGGCTCTTGTAAAGATAGAAGGAACCAGGTACTTACTAGGGCGGTACAGGAAATCGACCATTTTTCCAGCAGATTTAGCGATGGACCGTATTTACGAATTTCCCCTTGTGGTATAAGTTGAGTTTTAGTTTTAATAGGCACTGAAGGCATAAATCCTTCCTTACGGAATATCCGTTCATCACGATTGGTGAAAATTTTCGTTCGATCGGTGTCACTGGAACGTTGTTAGTTTGGTTGAATGCAAGCGGCTAGTGTTTTTTCCACGAATGTTACAGCTAGGTCAGCGGAGAGATCAGCTACCAAATCTTGGTATTTGCTTCCATTAATGACTAGATGTTCATCATCAAAGTCCGACGAACAAACCGGTCTGGGTTCATCTGCCAACGTTTTCTAAGAATTAAACTTTGTAAATCAATTTACCAGTTAAATATGACTCCTTAACAGCAAACACCAAATATTTTTCTAGATGTCCCCATAGGGTTATTCTCTCGCTTGAACTACCATCACATGTGATATAAATACACTTTGAATCCGTCCATCAGTAGGGTTTAGAAATGTATTTTTAATCCACCGTTTATGCTGCCATCGGCATGCAAAACCTGAGGTATATTTAAAATGTATTCTTTACTGCCATGTATAAATAGAAATTATGATGACAGATTACACTAATCAACAAGATTTTAGGTACCAAGAAACAACACACGTTTTTTAGCTAATTTGATGCTGCCGATTCCATAAATGGCATTAGATTTTCATGGTTAGCTACCATTTTTGCTGTACTGAAATTGCTCATTTTTGGAAAAAATTCAATTCACCATCTTGGCTGATTCCAACATTTCGTTAATAATGTTCGTAGAAACCCATCAGTTTTCAAGTAGGCCGACTAATTTGTCAGCTACCTATGAAAATTTTTTTTTTTTTTTTTTTTTTAATCATATCACCCCAAGCAAGGCGGTAACGCCACTGATGCGCAGGGGGCTACGTAAGGGTAAAAAGAATGGAAAAGAGAAAGCCGGAAACCACATCCTAAACAGGAAACAAGGGATGAGCCTCTTCACCTGTTCAATAGATGTGGGTGGAGCGTGAACCGGGCGATAGTTTAGTCTATCTACTCCAATTGAAAAAAAAATAATAAAGGAAAAGAGTGAAAAGATTGGAAAAGAGAAAACCGGAAACCGCATCCTAAACACGAAAAAAGGGATGAGCCTCTTCACCTGTTCAATAAACATGGGTGGAGTGTGAACCGGGCGATAGTTTAGTCTATCTACTCCAATTGAAAAAAAAAATAATAAAGGAAAAGAGTGAAAAGATTGGAAAAGAGAAAACCGGAAACCGCATCCTAAACAGGAAAAAAGGGATGAGCCTCTTCACCTGTTCAATAGATGTGGGTGGAGGTGTGAACCGGGCGATAGTTTAGTCTATCTACTCCAATTGAAAAAAAAATAATAAAAAAGGAAAAGAGTGAAAAGATTGGAAAAGAGAAAACCGGAAACCGCATCCTAAACAGGAAACAAGGGATGAGCCTCTTCACCTGTTCAATAACTATATTTGTAAAATAAAAATGCTTTTGAATCAAAAATTAAAAATAGAAGAACCGAATTTTTCTAATGTATTACCAAAATTCAAATTAACTGATGAAATCTATTAGTAATACACTTTATCAGTAATACGCTAATATGAGTATTAAGGTTCATCTTTTCATAGCCATCTATATAAACTTCCGGATAATTGTGGTGATGTGAATGATGAGCAAGAAAAACGATTCCATCAGGATATCCAAACAATAGATATGCACCTCCAGGGACGGTGGAACAAATGGATGATGGCTGACGGCTGCTGGAGAAACTTAAATAACACAGAACGTGACAGACAATCAAGAAAGAGAAGATTTTTACCATAGTTCTTATGTTCAGGAAGGTTTTCTTTCTGCTGTTAGTTTATTCAATTATTTGATTAAAGGTGGTCGGTCTTTGTATATTCAATCGTGTTATTTTTAAAGACTTATGATCTGATTGTTATTGAAAATAGTATTTTTCAATAAGCAGACCAATATTTGTTGGTTTAAATACGAATTGAGAGATTTCTGCGATTTTACTTTGAGAAATATTGCCATCGATCAATATCATATATACAGTAAACAAATAAAAAAATGTTTTTTTCTAAAAATGTGGCATTTCTGTGCAGTAAATACAGTAGCTAACCAAGAAAATGTAAGGTCATTTTTCATATTCAGCGGCTTCAATTTGCTAAAAAATGTTTAGTGTCTCGAAACAATTTTAAAATATTCTTTTTGTTGACCAATGTTATATATTTTATTGTACACACACACACACACAAACACACACACACATGCATACATACATACATACATACATACATACATACATATTGAGAAGAAAACTCAACATATAATTTTCTTAATATATTTGCTCGAGATAATATCCATTGAGCTCTCTATTTCTATCTAATTGATAATTCATATTAATTAGATAAAATCTTTTGGATTACCCTCTCCGTCTTCACGGGTTCGCATTTTCTCTCTTTCATATATATATATATATATATATATATATATATATATATATATATATAATATTTATTAATAAATTATAACATTGATATGTTACAATATCACTACAAAAGTAGCTATTTTGTTTCGACACTTTTTATGTCTTATCAAGTGATGTGGTTATTTCAAAATGAATGGCTTTAAAAGGTTAAGAACAAGCAAGACCTCTTTCATCAGGGAGGCATTATTGTATGTACAATGTGGACCAATCAGAGTAAAGCAACTTTTACTTTGGAGAATATGTGGGAAGACTTAAAATTAATCTTGGTGGGCATTGGTATTAAAATTTTATAAAATTAAGATCAGCATTATTAATTAACTATTATATCTACTATATTTTTGTTGCAAAAAAAAAACTATATATATATATATATTTTAACAATTTCGTAGATTTAGAAAGTTATATATATATATATATATATATATATTAAACACGTTGTATTAAACGATAGAGACAACTTAGTCTTGCAGATTTTACTTTTGCATTTTCTCATATTTTCTAATGAGGCTTTTTATTTCCAACTTATATTTATGCAAATATTGTCCATAGGTTAACCGAGTACCTTCATCATCAGGGTCAAATTATACAGTTTTATAACTTTAAACATTAACAATTGCCTTGTAGCAAAAAACGTGTTACGACATTTTGAAGAACTAAATAAACGTTAAGAAAAATTTAGATTCAAGGGAAGTAATAATATGATCACGTACAAGCGTGAAAATATATGATCACGTGGAGGCGTGAATTATCTGATATCATGGAATATTTGGAGTTGCAAAAAAATTTTTAAATACCGTAAAAATACATTAAGGATTTAAAATTCATTGGAAGTAATTATGTTACTTATCTAATTACTCAGAAGCAAGAATTATTTATCTTAATTATATTTCAAATAAACTATCTAAACACATTGAAGTATGTGTCCAGAAACTTGGTAAGTTGCGCGAGTGATAAGAGGTTATATATATATATACAAAATTTGTGTCTCTTTTGTGATGCTGTTTTTGTTAACTTTCTCGTATATGTTATCATCATCAATGAGGTCTTTCATTTTTTTGATTGTATATGTTTTTGGACAAAATAATGAAAGACCTCATAGATGACGATAACATATCCGAGAAAGTTAACAAAAACACCATATATCTATATATATATATATATATATATAAATTCCCATGATTATATATATACATATATATATATATATATATATATATATATTCCCATGATTATATATATATATATATATATATATATATTCCCATGATTATATGCAAAATAAAACGCAGAGACTGATATTTGCAGATTTTAATTGTTAAAAGTAAATATGTACATATAACAAAACATGATAGAAAATATGCTCTGAGGCGAAATAGGCACCTGCGTTTTCCTTAGCAGAAGAAACCACAGTCAACTCCGTCTATCGAGAGCTTCACAGTCAAGCAAGGTTTTTTATTTGACTTTAATGTACATTCACTCTTTCATATTTCCTCGAAAGTTATATTTTCGCAGTTTCGTACGCTAAGCATAAACAAAGCAATTTGACATTAATTACACTGTTCGTCTTCATCTTTATTATCATGTTTACGATGTTTCGGCCGTTGTACACATCGGCCTTCTTCAGTTGCTGTGAGTTTCGAACTGAACCCTTAATTCGATCACTGCGGTATATACTTCTCATTCTATGTGTGATACAGTCTCTAAGCTATTTGTTCACAGTTGCTGTAGCCAAGTCCCTAGAACTGACCAACGCCTATGTCCACTGCGCCATGTGGCCTTGAGGATTTTATCTCATATCAGAAGTATAGAGATATACTGAAGCAATTTTAAAATAATTAATGTTTTTTTATTTTTCTTAATCCGATATATTTTGATAATTTCAAACGTTTCTTTTAGTGAGTACTTGTATTTGGACAACAGGGCACATTTTCTTTAATACGTATATATATAAATATCATAATTTTGATACTCACGCGTTCATAAGACATTCCTGTTAGGTAAGCGTTTAAGAAAAACGATAAAATCAGTTAGTATAAATCGCCTGAAGACACTGAAAAGTAGAAACCTAGGTTGCATAATAACTCTTTTACAAATGAAAAATATTCAAAAGTTCTTCAATATAATTGTATTAAACACTTTTTAATACATTTGTCTACTGATCTAATTTAATTATGAACAAAAACTATATATATATATATATATATATACGTGTTGGAGTTCTGTTTTGTTTGAAATATTCTTAAAGTAAGCCTTTTTTTCTGCCTAATTTTAAATTTAAACTTTTCATGTTTAATTGGTTTTCTTTAATTTAATTCTAGATTTTAGCAGATATCTCTTGACTGTTCCTTTCTTTTTTTTTCCTCTTTCGTCAGCCGTATATTAGTCTGTCTACTTTCTTCCCCTCTGCCATCCGTAATTTGACTCCCATTGGCCATCTTGGTGTGACCAAAATTCAGACACTCGTGTCGTGTTGGAGTTCTGTTTTGTTTGAAATATTCTTAAAGTAAGCCTTTTTTTTTTCTTTTTTTTTTTTCTGCCTAATATTAAATTTTAAGCTTTTCATGTTTAATTGGTTTTCTTTAATTTAATTCTTGATTTTAGCAGATATCTCTTGACTGGATTTTTACTAAGTTAAAACTTGGTAACCCACCGCCATGTGTCTTTTTTTTCAATTGGAGTAGATAGCTCTATCTATCGCCCGGTTCACACTCAACCCACGTCTATTGAACAGGTTAAGAGGCTCATCCCTTGTTCCCTGTTTAGGATATGGTTTCCGGCTTTCTCTTTTCCGATCTTTTCACTATTACGTTGCCCCCTGCACATCAGTGGCGTTACCGCCTTGCTCGAGGTGATACGATTAATATATATATATATATATATATGCGTTTGTGTATAATTACGCACAGATATTTGAGCACACACTTGCGCTAAACGACATTTGCATGCTTATGCATAAACTCCTTCTAGTAATATTCGTTTATACACACACACACACACACACACACACATATATATATATATATATATGTAAAGATGAAGAATATATGCATATATATATATATATATATATATATATATGCATAAACAAAAATATTAGAGACATGCATATATATATATATATATATATATGCATGTCTCTAATATTTTTGTTTATACATATCTATGCATATATTATATATATATATATGCATATATATGTATGTATGCATATATATATATAATATATGCATACATATGTATCAGCAAAAATATTAGAGACATGCATATATATATATGTATATATATATATATATACACACACATTCATTCGCATATTCATATTTGCACATATTTGATCACATATGTACACACACATATGTACAAATATATCTATACATACAATATATTTATAAGCGACGATTTTTCCATGTTGATCCAATTGATTCACTCTCCATCTCATTCTTTGGGAACTTTCCCAAGAATTGGAGAAACCCATTTATTTCACTTCAACCCCGACTCTTCACATTCTTCCCCAACCTTCGTTATTTTTACCCTGTAAATTCTCTCCTCTTTTTTCCTCTGCTCTTACTTTCCCATCCCGACATGCCATTCTTAAAATGGCGGCCGCAGTGGATGACAATGAAAAACCCCGGCGTTTGCCCTTTTCCTATCTTACCGCCATTCACTTAACTAACACCCACCCTTTCTCTTCCCATCCCGACCCTGTCTTATTCGGAGAGATCTAGGTTGGTCGGATCGACGGGGTTTTTCTTTCTTTCGTTTACATTCATTTTTCCTATTCATTTTCTTTTCTTTTTTTTTTTTTTTGCTCGACCTTTCTTTCCTTGCTGCCATATTACACATCTCCTTTTTGATCATTCGTTTGATTTTTTATTTGGTTTCGTGAATAATTTTGGTTTTTTTTATTCTTTCTTTTTCACATACTTTTTAAATTTTTATTTTTTTTTTTGTTCTCAAACAAAATCTTCTTTTCTTTTATATTTGAATGTAATTGTACTTTTTTTTTTTATCTGAACGTAATAGTATTTCTTAACTTTTCCGTATTTAAAAAATTCTGTCCTTTCTTTTATCCCGATTTCTTTCAGACTCGCTTTTTCTTCCGGTTTCCTTTGCGTATTTTTTTCTCTCTTTTTTTTTAATTTTTTTTTTTTTTTAGATTCGTATTTTTTGTTTCTTTTTTATTTTCTTTCGATGTTTTTTGTTTTGTTTTTTTCTCATAGTTTCATTTTTCACTTTTGTTTTATTTTTTCCTCATACATTGTTCATTTATTCTTCGTTTAAATATATCGTATTTTCTTTTGTTTCACATTTTCTCTTTCTGTCGTTCTTCCCCGATTTATTATAAGTTCTGACAGTTTTCATTTACTTTTACAATTTTTTTCGTCTTTCTTTTTACGTTTCTTTTTGCATTTTTCTTTTTCCTTTCTGTCTCCACATTTTCGATTTTAACTTTTCTTTCTTTGTTTCTTGCAGCATTTACGTCCCATCTTTCTTCCCCTGCAGTTTTCACATTTCTCATGTCTCTTTTCATTTTCTTGCCTTGTTTCTTTCTACGTTCTTTAAAACTTAGATAATTACCTTGCAAGAGTTTGCAACTAAAGCCAAGATTCTGGATTCTTCTTTCCCAAAAAGTAAAAGGATACCGATCCCAACCACGAAAATGAGCGCGGCACATTTTACCAAATGGTATATATATATATACCAAAAAAGGAAGTGTATATAGGTAAGATCCCAAAAGCCAGATCCTATTAATATTAATTTTATCAATATTGAAAATGATCCAGGCGGAAGGCTCGATGAAAATAGTATTATTTATTTTACAGAGCCTAATATGTATATTATATCAATAAATTCCGAAAATCACAGTTCGTTGACTAGCTATTTCATTTGATTACAATTCGAAAATTTTCTTGCTGAAATAGCTATTGAACAAAATGCAATTTTCGGAATTTATTGATATATATAAGATGTAGAAGTACATGAATATATATATATATATATATATATATATATATATATGGAAATATTTTTATGTAAGCATTTTTATGTAAACATAGTTTACTGCAGCACAAGAGACGTTGTGTTTCGGTACTATCTTATTATCACCTTGTCAGGCAGTTTGTTATAAACTTATATTAAAAAATATTATTATATAATGCTCTACTAAGTATCGAGCATTCTTAATAAAGTAAATCACTATAAACAGTGGACTGTCAACCCATTAGTTTGTATTACTTCCAAGATATCCCAATGGCTTTCCATACTTAATACTTCTCGCCCCCACCCTCGTGTGGTCATGTGAGATGCCACAAGCTGTAGTGCGATTTTCGCTTCCAACATGCACGCACGTGTTCGCCAATCCTCCACACAAAGAAAATAGACGACTACTACTATCGTTTGTCCACGAACTGCCCGTTACAACAAACACTATTTTTATCTTTGATAATGGCTGATGTAAGCCGAACGCTCAGAAAGGGTTAAATACAAACATGTATCAATATTGTGATTTTCTTTCCTCTTTCAACGATAATGCTATTAAGCTTATCAGACGATTTGAAAAAGATTTACATAAAATAAATCGACAAAACTTGTCTATATTATTTAATGAAACATGCATCAATATATATAAACATATATATATATGTATAATTCTGACTGGCTGTTCGTAATGGTGATTCTAGAGTGGATGCCAGAGGAAGCCAATGCCCCTGCCAAATCTTGGCTGCTCCCTCCACAATAAGCTTAAAAATTATTTGATCTTCAGCACTTTTCTCTCTGCGTTTTCTTTTTCATTTAGCTTTTTTAGAACGCGTACAGAAACCAGTTTAAAAGAAAAACGAAGAAAATAAAACAACCAGATAGATAGAAAAAGACATTTGATTTTGTTTCGAAATTAACCTTTCTTGTGTTCCAACAGTTTGAGAGTGGAAAAACGGAAATAATAGATTATATCGCTACGACTATGAATGGAAAGTTATTCTGCTTAATTTAGTGACGTAACATATGCGCAAACTCATTTCTAAGTTGTTTATACGATAGTGGTGTAGTATGAAAATGAAGACACTGCATGATGTTTGCACTCCCCAGAAAAATCTTAGCCCTTAAGTGGCCTCCACCATTTTCAGAGTCCCACAATAGCCACTGGCCACTCGTATCTGAGTATGCCTTTCTAATAGATTGACTAGCTAATCTCTATTGTAGACGTATGCTCTGTCACATTTCTTCTTGTTCAAAATCATAGACACAACATGTGAACATAGGTACAATTTCTAAGAGAGGATATAATCAGGCGTGATAAACAGTTTTTAACAAGGCCAGTACCACGACCTTCGTTATAGAAGGTCTCTCAACTCAAATATGACGTCATCAAGCGTAGTCAAGCTAAAGGGAGACAATTCATTTAAGGACATAGTGATTGTTAAGTTTAAGTGATTAAAATTTTCAAAATTGAATTAATGACAATAAAAGAATGACAAAACACAATAAATATATAAAAATATTTATTTATTTATTTATAAAATGTTTCCAATTTTCTTTTTTTATATTTAAATTTTTTCCCATTATATTGTCATTTTTCTTTTTGCAAAAATTATTTAATATAGCATTTGTAGAAGTCCATACCAACATTTTTCTATTTTTTCTATATTGTGACAATCATCACAAGAATCTACATGAAATAAAATAGAATAATCTGACAAAATATTCAAAGTTATGTACACAGCTAATTGTTGCTGATTTATTGAATAAAGAAAAGAAATGTCTTTTGTTAGTTCATCCAAAACTACATAATTGTAGAGAACCAAATTTGCTGTTGTATCTTTGGGGTGTAGCAAGGAGCCTCTGTTTTCTGTTAATACCCTGAAGATAACAGTTACTTTCAGGGATTTGTTCTGCATTGTCTGTCATTGCTCCAGTTATTAAGTCTTTGCAGCTATTGCATTTTACTTTTTTGAAAACTGCATGACAACAATAAGCTGCTAAGCAGACTATTACAGGAAAGACCTCCCTACTATAATATCATCATCTGTTACATCTATATTAAATTTATGAATATCTAACTGTTGCACATCTGTTATATCATTCCAGTTAGTTTCTTGTAAATTACTGAGATCAATACTTTTGTTATTAAGTGGCAGATTTAATTTGAAAACTGACAACCTTCTGATTTTTTTTCTAACTCTCGAATAATTGTCGTATCGATATATTATACTGACCACCTGCAAATTGTCGATACTGGCCAAATCTTAACTCCAGGTGATCCGTCTGGAATTTGCCTGGTAATATATATTTCATTTTTAATTCTTCTATGCAATAAATAGCCAGTTGTAGAACTGCATGTGTGGTATGATGTAAAGCTGTAAAGGTTTCCCTTGTTAGCCCCCCCCCCCCCCAATAATCTCTGGAATATTATTCCAACTCTCTAACCAGTTATAAAAAGTATTAAGAAATATAAAATTTGGATCATTGTCTTTATTAGTAAGTGGGTTTGCATATTTATTGTTAAGCCGGCAGCCTTTAAATGGGTTTTTGACAATTGAAAGTTTTGGGGGGTTACAAAATAATGACATGGCTTTCTTATTAATAGCATTATTATCTGTTATAACAGATATTACTTTGAACCCAATAACCTCTAATCCAATTATTACCTGTTTTAATATGTCAAATAAATTTTGTGCTTTAAGACACTTAGTTGGCATAATATGCACAACATCCTTGTATTTTGAACAGGCACTGCTCAGCATAAAAGCAAAGGTACTTGTTGCAGCCTCATAACTATTGCAGGCCAACTACATTCCCACCTTTAAAATCAAAGTATGGCTTTATATGAATCTCATCGACAAGTAAAGATACTGTCTTATCTTCCTGTGATAATAATTTAAATTTATTCTTTATGTACATCAAAAAATTATTGTCATCTTGTTCAACTACAGGATTCATATAATTTGTTAATTTTCTGATGGCAAAATAACTGGCCAAAATAAGTTTATTACTATCTCTTAATAGTCTGTAACTTTTTGGAGAGCAGTTGCAAAATAAGAAACAAAAAATTAACATTTCTGCTGAATACTCTAACTTATTTTTTGTCATTAGATATAACTGTTCACATATAAATTTTAGGGTTGTAAAATTTTTAAAAGACTGGTCTTCAATCACTGACAACAAGGAAATTACTCAATTCAACAAAGCAATCCCATTTGGACAGTTGGTTTTGTGTTCTTCAATATCAAGTTTTTTCATATTATTAAGTAAATCTTCAAGAGTGATAATGTCACTTACATGTGTAGGAATTTTATATTCCCCTATGAATTGTATTTGTACATCGCCACAGAAAACATGTATTGTGCAGTCAGTTTCAACCTCAAGAGATAGATTTATTTTTGGATATGGGGATTTGATGATGTGACATATAAAAAGTGTCCCCTGCTTTCTAATAATACTCCAGTATTGTTGGTCCAGAAAGTTTAATTTTCTTTCAAGTTCGTCGAGGTTTTTAAACCACTTTTCTGCCTCATCGGTGATACTTTGTGCCAAATCACTTTCCAGTGAGGGGTTTTCCAAACGCATTTTCCTAGAATCTGGTGATTCTCTCATAGAGCTTCTTGAGGTCATGTAGGAGGGACAATTTGGGAATTTAGTTGTGATAGCTCCTTCCCGTATACGTGGATTCTTAAGCTTGGCTGTTAGCCTTTTTCCACTTTTTTCATCAAAATGGTAAGTTTCGCAAAAAATGTCCTTCACATTATGATGCAGTTCACACACCTAAAAAAAAGTTAAATGACATAGTAATTGATCCATAATACTCAGATAGGTAAATGAACAGATAAAATGTAAAACAATAAAATTTAAAACTTTTTTTATGGACATCAATTCATTTTTTTGTACGTGCAAAGGTTTTAAATGAGAGAATGTTGTTTTAAGGTCATTTGCTGAGCATCCATAAAAAAACTTTTACCGACATTTTTTTATTAGCAAAAGTCCCACGTGAGAGAATAATATTCTTCAATTTTACCTGACACAAGGCCAATGAGCACTCGTCAAAAAATTCAAAATTTATTTTTATGGATATCCATTCATTTTGTTATTTTTTACATACAAAAAGTGACTCTACAAAATGAAATAATTATTCGAATCTCATAAAAATTTTAATAGAAAAAGAAAAAAGTTTTTTTAGAAATTTTATTTTATTTTTATAAGTCGGAATTTTTTTTAAAGAAAATAAATGTTTCAATTAGTTTTTACTAGGTCCAAAAATATTATTGCTGCTTAAATTCATTAAAAGCGATTTTTAAACACGAAAATCATCAACAAAGAGAAAATTCAATTCAAACAACATGTTAAAATTTTAAAAAATCTGGAATTAAATAAAAGTTTTCTTCACATAAAATTCTGAAATTGATTTTAAAACATAAAAAGGTTACTAAATAAGAAATTGTTGACTTACTCTGCTAATTGAAAACTCTACCGGTTGATGGCCCGAAGCCATTTGTTGCACATTTCTTGATTTTTGGGAAATCTGAACACGCTAACTTTTGGCCCTTTAGGATAATTTCCTCGGCAGTTAGGAACAACACAATGAAAAGTCATTTTCTTTTAAGTGGAAAAAAAAACCTGAAAATGAAACATATTGGTAAAGTGAAACTTATTAGTTAAGTGAAACTTATTAGTGAAGTGAAAAACAACGTTTTTCGTAGAACAAGCTTCTGAACGTATTATGGCTTCTCAGCTGACTACGCCTGCTGACGTCACAACAAACATGGCGGGTAGCAAGAGGGCCTTCTATAACGAAGGTCGTGGTAAGGTCGTGCCAGTACGCTCAACCTTTCGGTTACGTTGATTCTGCATATCGTGCTAGTTCAACAATTGACGGCGACCCAATTTCACTGAAAAAGCTTACGTCAAACCGTTGTGGGGGTTTATTATCAAGAAGTCAAATTTCTGACATGGTGAGATTCGAACCTAGGTCTTATTGTGTAAATGCTAACATCTGAAACAATCGAGCTCTCTCTCTCTCTCTCTCTCTCACACACACACATTAGATATATAATAATATATAAGCAAATATGAATTTACTACCGAGGCACTATTTAATATATATATACATATGTGTGTGTGTGTGTTTGTGTTTGTTTGTTTGTTTGTTTGTGTGCATGTATGCGAGTTTGTGTGTGGGGGAGTGGGGTGCTTGCGTGTTTCCTCAAAGAATTATTACTTACTCAAGCGAACAAGCACACCACCAAATATGCTGAAAAATTTTAAAAAATGATTAAATCCCTCAATTCAACCCTTGAATGTATGCAGCACAAACGTCCGTCTCATACCATAAGGTCCTAATTACAATCCAAGCAATATGAAAAAAACCCCAAAAAACAATTAAATATTACTCGCTCTCTTTACTTTTTCCCAAACTTTGAATTCGGACACATTGTGCCTGTATCTTGATTTGACTGAATATTCATGAATGTTCTCAAATTTTAAAAAACCTTGATAAACCAATGACATCTTCATCTTTGTAGAAATACACATTATGAATACTGCAATACCTTGATAAAGTCCTTCGAAACGTGTCGGGTAAGTACTGTTTTGCATCTTGTCTCCTTTTTATTTATATCGTCTATTGAACAGGTGAAGAGGCTCATCCTTTGTTCCCTGTTTAGGATGTGGTTTCCGGCTTTCTCTTTTCCAATCTTTTCACTCTTTTATTTATTCATTTTTTTTTTTTAATTGGAGTAGATAGACTAAACTATCACCCGGTTCACACTCCACCCTCGTCTATTGAACAGGTGAAGAGGCTCATCCCTTGTTCCCTGTTTAGGATGTGGTTTCCGGCTTTCTCTTTTCCAATCTTTTCACTCTTACGTAGCCCCCTGCGCTTCAGTGGCGTTACGGCCTTGCTCGGGGTGATATGATTAAAATATATATATATATATATATATATATATATATATATATATATATATGAGCGTGAGCGTACACACACACACACGCACACACGCACATACATAATACATACCGATACCCACGCACACATTTCTCGGCCTACCGAGCAGGTTCATACAAGGTAATCCTGATGCTTGATCAGTTGGTCATAATTTTTGGTCGTTGGTCGGACTGGTAATCTTTTCAATTAGCATGTCATCGTCTTTCCTTTATTTTGCTTTACCATCATTTCCATTCTTTATGCCATGTCATCGTTCTCTTCTTTACTTCTTTTTCTAGGTCTTCCTCTGTGATTTGTTGTGGGAGCGTCAGAAAATCAGGCGCCTCATCTTCATTACATTTCTTAACGCGTATATTTTTTTTTTCTCCCTGGTATAAAAATATCCGCCTACTCCCTCTTGTCTTGCATGTTCTCGGCCATTTTATGTGGAACCATATCTTCGATGCTTGTATCTTTATGTTGCCAAGTATTAGTTTTTTTGGGTTTTCATTTTATTTAAATTTCTCTCATGGTAATCTCACACATCTTCTGTAGAACCAGATCACTGATGCTTGTTCTTTTCTGTTACTAAGAATTAAGATCGTTTTTAGTTTCATTTACTCAAAATTTTCTTGTTGTTTACATGCTCAGTTTATGTTATTCTCAGTCATCTTCTGTGGAACGACATCTTTGACGCTTCTAACTTTTTGTCTCCAATTATTGTATCATTTTTTGTTTTCATTTGGCTTAAAACTGCGCCCATGATATTCCCGGCCATTTGTATAGAATCATATCCCTGATGCTTGTATCTTTCTGCTCCCAAGAATTACAACCGTTTTTATTTTCATTTTCCTTAAAAACTCCTTGTTACTCACATGCTCTTTATTGTCGGCCATTTACTGTAGAAGCACACCTCTCATGCTTGTATCTTTCTTTTCAAAGGATTATTATCGATTTTGTTTTCGTTTTACTTAAAATTTTCTCTTTGTTTACATGCTCCGTCCATGGTATTCTCATCCATCTTCTATAGAAACACATAACCGATGCTGGTATCTTTTCGTTGCCAGGCATTAGTTTCATTTTTGTTTACGTTTTACCTAAAACTTCATCGATGTTCACAAGCTTCATCCATTTCATTTTCAGCCATCTTTTGTAGAACTATATCACGATTTTTTCCATTGGCATTTATGAGTATCGTTTTTGCTTTCATTTTACCTAAATTTTTCCTGTTGTTCACATTTTCCTTCCAGATTATTCTCGGCTAATTTCTGTAGAACAACATCTCTGATGCTTGTATTTTCCTGCTGTTGCCAAGTATTACTATCGATTTTTTTCATGTTACTTAAAGCTTCCAGGTTATTCACATGTTTCGTCCATGGTGTTTTTAGCCATCTTCTGTAGAACCACATCTCTGATAGTTGTACCTGTATTTTGCCAAAGTATTAGAATCATTTTTGTTTTCATTTTCTTAAATCTCTCTCGTGACTAACATCCATCATCCATTGTATTCTCGGTCCTTCTCTGTAGAAACCACATCTCTGATTCTTTTATCTTTACGTTGCGAGGTATTAGTATCTCTTTTGTTTTCATTTTGATTAAAACTTCTTCGTTGCTCATATGCTCCGTCCATGGTATTCTCATCCATCTTTTGTAGAAACACATCTCTGATGCTTGTGTGGGAACCCGATCGCGTATGGACGGACTCCGGGACAAAGATTTCCCACTCCCCTCAACCGTTGGTTGAGCTGGCCCCAGTGATTAGCACCTAGTCTACCCCTCTGCTGCAATGGGGTGACGCGGCCGCTGGACACTGTTACCCGGGACTGGGCATCTATCAGTGTAATTTTTCTCAGTTGCGACTCTGCCCTCGCAGACGCAGCCACAACTGAACAGGACAGAGACGCAACAGAGAGATGATTCGGTACCCACCCGACACAAATGTTGTTGAAAATATTATTATAATTTTTGTCTTTATTTTTCTTAAAAACTTTTCGTTGCTCAACATTAATTCTGTTAATACTGACTGTACTCACTAATAATAATTACTGTAGGATTCCTAGTTCTCTTAGAATATTATAATTCTAGATGTTACATAAATTCGGTGTCTATTTTTGTGTATTTACTCAACTTATTTTCTATCCGTAGGAGGTCGAGCTGTTTAAAATACATCAGACGAGTAATTTTCCTCTAAAAATAGAGACGCAAGTTCGAACCCCATTGGAGAGTACATTCGATTTATTAAAACACTCGAATGCACAAGCCAATAAATAAAAGTCGTTTTAAACGGGCATGCTTCCAGATCCTTTAATACAAACGCGGGCGTCCCCCAAGACACTATAGTTCCTACGCTTTTCCTGAACTTCATCAATAATCTTCCTGATGTAATCAGTTCCAAAATAGTCATCTGTGAGGATGACATCACCATTTACTCCCGTCTCAATAAGAAATCTGCCAAAACTAACCCGCTGCTGCTTTTGGAAAAGACTGCCAATCTTTGATGGATTAGAGTAAGAAACGGCTCGTAAATTTTAACTCGTCCAAAACAAAGCTTCTCTCCTTTAACCAGCAGAGAGAAACTTTCTTACCTTCAGTCAGTATGGATGACGCTAGTCTCCGTGAAAGCAACACACTCTGCCTTCTTGGCCTCTCTCTCTAAACCGACCTAAAGTGGAACGACCACATCGAATCAATAGCTACATCTACCGCTAAAAAGGCTGTGTCACTGTATCGGGACAAAAATTTTTCTCGTAAGAATCCATCGGGAATAATATCGGATATGAAATAAAATCCTTTAATTCTTTAGAAGCAGTTTTGTTGCAGTCTCTCTTTCATTGTAAATCAAGGCCAATTAACCATAGTGTGTGGGGCAAGCGCGTGTGGGGCAGGGGCGTGTGTTTTTCTATCATATGAAGGATGTTTTGTCTGTTTGTTATTTCAACTTGCTCGTTACTTTATGACCTTTTTATTCCCAAATTCTTAACCTTGCTTGCCAGCGTGAATGAAAGGGTAGCCTGATACGTCATTTAATTAAACTCTTATATAAAACACTCGCTCTAAGGTGACGAAAATTCACGAATCAAGTGTATTGACAACGTAGGCGATTATGTTCCAAAATAAATATTTTTTATTTTATTTATTTTTTTTTTTAATTATATCACCCCGAGCAAAGCGGTAACGCCACTGAAGCGCAGGGGGCTACATAACAGTGAAAAGATTGGAAAAGAGAAAGCCGGAAACCACATCCTAAACAGGGAACAAGGGATGAGCCTCTTCACCTGTTCAATAGACATGGGTGGAGTGTGAACCGAGCGAAAGATCAGTCTATCTACTCCAATTGAAAAAAAATAATAAAAGAGTGAAAAGATTGGAAAAGAGAAAGCCGGAAACCTTATTTCTCTTCTCTCTTCTGATTAGATTCTTTGTACAGTTTATATTCTCATTAGTATAATGTTAGAAAATAATTCAAATCCAAAAAATACCATGTGTGTCAGAGTGCATGAGAAAGAAAAAAATATTTTTCCTGTTATTAGGCTACGGATTTAATTTTTAAATTATATAGTTCGGAATATGCGAGTAGCTTAACAGTTATCATCAAAGAAAGCTCGAATTTCGGTTTAGTCTGTTGCATTCACTTTTAGATTAAGCCATCAGCTACTCTAGCAATGAGTTATAAATCCTTGCTAACTGAGCTCTCTAAACTTAGTTGGCAGTCAGTCTAGATGAAAGCCAAATTTGAATTTTAAGCAGTAGAAAAGGCAACCAGAACCACTGTCAATTTATTTCTAAAGAAATGGAATATGTGAAGGAATGTGATTATCTATATCTTAAAAGGGGTATAGTATTTTTAAGATACTGGTTTCAAAACTTAAAGGTGCATACAATCCCTGAAGATTAAACATTTTCCTTGCCTTGTTTGTCCCTATATTCACGACAGTAAGGCATTAAGTAATTTGTATATGTGTTCCAAATTAATTAATGTGTAACAAAGAATTTCAATCACTAACAAAGCTCTGGATTTTTAAAAAGCAACATATTTCAGCATCCCTAATAAGCCTGCTTTACTACTATGCCTTTCAAATGTCGACCTTATGACAGTTTAAGCTATGCTATCAGCGTACTAGATGTCTTCGTCATCTTGTCGTTCTTCAGCAAAATGGACGTCTTCTTCACTGCCATCCAGTGCGTTCGTGATACAGCAAGTTTAGAATGACTTTCCCATGATGTTTTCAGGGTTCTCCGCCAAGCTTCCGATTCCCCACCCCCACTTCACGCACACACGCATACAAAAGATGTCATCTTCATTGCTTTCCAGTGTGTTTGTGGTGCAGCAGGTTTTTGAATGACTTTGCCACATTGGTTTCAGGGATTCTCTGTCAGGTTTCCGATTTCTATAAAAAAAGAAAAAAAGACCAAAAACAAAAAAAATAAAAGTAAAAACAACGATGCTACGCTCTTATGCAAATTGATTAAAACAAACCGAGTAATGTTTCACACTTTACGTGATCAAGTACACGTCGTCACTCGACATTGTTTTTCTCTTCCGGCCGCATTTTCTTTAATGTCTTAAACTAATAGACTGTTCCTTCGCCTAGAAGACACGACTGACAGCTGAATGGCTGGCACCAACAATATCCGCGATCTCTCTGTAAAGCTTGTTAATGTGTTCGTGCAGCGTTACAATTTTCGTACACTTCCTTGGAGTAACGTGCATTACAAACAATTATCCGTAGGATAACTAATCGACAGTCGTGACAATAGTGTCTGCCTGTAATAAAAATCTGATGCAATCACAGATGATGCAATATTTTTCAAGGCCAAACAAATTTCATCATATACCCCGAAAATAGATTCCTATTACTGTACACCACTGCAAATGACCTAAACTGAGGAAAAAAATAGAAATTGATTACAAGGTGTATGCATATTCATTAAATATTGTCATCATGTCATCTATTGACGTTGTTTTTTCTATTTCCTTTACGTTTTGGACTGATGGATCCAGTTTGTTTCATCACCTTGCCTTGATGACACAACTGCCAGTTGAAAGACTGACACCACTAATATATGCGATCTCTTTGTAAGGCTTGCCAGTGTGTTCGAACAGCATTACAGTTTTCGTACGGTTCCTTGGAGTAACGTCTATCGCAGACAATTATCCGTAGGAAAACTAATCGACAGTCGAGACAAAAGTGTCTGGGCGTGATAAAAATCTGACGCAATCAGGGATGACGCGATATTTTCAAAGGCCAAGCAAATCACATCATACACCGTGAAAATCGATTCATATTACTGCACACCAACGCAACTAAACTGAGGAAAAAATAGAAATCGATTACACCCTTTAATTTTAGTTTGTCTAAAACTAATCGTATGATAAAAGAAAGGAAACTGAGCAGTTTTTTCAGTTAATTTGCACAAGGTCGTATCTTAACTGATGCCCAATGCGTTCAGAGCGCAAAAAGTTTTTAGATGATTTACTACAGTGGTTTCAAGGATGCTCTTTCATATTCCAATATTCATCAGCATACACCCTTGTGCAAATTTATTTTTCATTTTGTTTCAATTAATTTAAAAGTCCGACCTTTTACTTATAATGATTTTAAAATATCAAAGCACTAAACTATATAAATTATATGAAGTTAGTCGATACGAATCGGATATAAATAAGACGTTTAATTTAAAAGGATTTAAGTTTGACTTTTTTAAGAATAAAAGATTTAGTTTAAATTTTTCAGTCCCAGTAGATGCCGAGAATGGCTTTCTTATGATGAAGAACTGCTTATGGGGTGACTAAAGTTGGCTCATGTCGCTTACCCGAGGATCTTTTTCGATGAACATTGTTGTAAAACATCAATTCCTCATCATCTGTCAAAATCTACTTAAAAAGAGTGCATTTATTGCAATTCTACAGCAAGTGACATACATAAATGTTATCCAAATGTTAATTTCGCTCAGATTATGTCGTACCCAAATATCGTAGCGATTTGAGTGACTAAACTTTACTAAATGCTCATGGATGGTGGATTTTGATAAATTTAGTGTTTCTACTAACTCTCACGACGTGTAATGCGAGTTATTTTCAATTAGTGTCTTAATACTGGCGTCATCTTTAGTGCTGGGGCTGTCTGAGTGTTCTCTATTAATAAGGCTACAAATTATCAAAGACCCTGCGTACTATATATGAGCGATAATTTTTTTAAAAGCATTTCGAAGTAAAGAATGCATATAACGTCAGTGCGCATTATATACAAATATTTACGGCGATCTTTTCGTTCTCTTCAAAGAAGTACTCTGTCGTGGAGTAGTTATTCTTGCAAATCACTACTACTCTAAGTTCAATAAGAGCAAGGAACCAAATATTTTTGGTCCTTATACCAAACTTAGTTTTGATAGAAAACACCCAAAGAGGAGTCATATTGTGGTGTAGCGAGTCGTACAGTCTTGTTAGTGTTCGATTCTTAGTCCTGGGTATGACGATAAATTACATCCCGCAGCGCTGACTGGGTGATTGGAGGTTTGAGGAGGAACTATTCTTGAATTGCTGTTGTTGACAGGTCTACTCTGATCCGTGATGGTAACACTTGTTAGGGTCCTAACTATGAGAAAATAGTGAACCTTCAAACAAAAACCAAACAGTATTTACATTATTCGGACTAATGTCCTCATCTTTGTTGCCATTTGTACGACTTTTCGGTCGTTGTAAGCACCGGCCTTCTCCAGGTGCTAAAAATTTCGAATCGATCCCTTTATTATAATCACTGGGGTATATGAATTCCATTCCTTGCGTACTCCCTCTAACCCTGTAAGTTAATTGTTCACCCCTGCTGTAGCCTGGTATTGAACTTACAACTCTTTGGTTTAAGTCACAGGAACTAACCAATGTCTATATCCACTGGGCCATGTGTCCTTAAGGAATAGACAAGGACTGAAGTTCATATACCCCAGTGAATGTAATAAAGGGTTCGGTTCAAAAATTCCTAGCACCTGAAGAAGACCGGAGCGTACAACGGCCGAAACGTCCTACAAATGGCAACAAAGATGAGGACAATAGTCCGAATAATGTAAATACTACTTCATCACAGAAATATAGAAAAAAACAAACACCATGAAAGTTTAAAAAGTACATTTTATGTTAAAGTTCCCAGGAATATATTTTTACATAAAAAAATTACCAACAATACATATTTATAGTAAAATTACCAATAATACATTTTTAAAGCAAAATGACCAGTAATATTGTAGACTTACCTACGCTTAATTTTATAGCAAACTGATCAATACATTTTATCTGTAGTTGAAACCATAAAATTGTGTTCAAAATATTTAGATTTCGGCATTAAATAACCCGTAGATATTGGTATGCCGCTAAATTAAATCAACCAAATAACCAACATGACATTAATTCATATAAAATCTTAAAATTTTTTAAATCAAAATTCATTTCAAAATATAACTACAAAAATAACTCTAGCATAAGCCTAACATATCATCACCTGAAGTAATTATGTTCACACAAACATGTATAAGCTCAAAAGAATAATCTGCCATTCTATTTTGAAAGTAGAATAACATATATCATACTTTTATTTCTTCAAAGCTTCATATTTCGGAATTAAACAAATCTGATAAAAAATCGATTCTAAGCGATGAAAATTTGTCTCCGTGCGAGACTTAGATAAAGAGAGTTTAGTCATAAAGCAATTGATAGAAAAATAGGCTAGTATACCATTATTACTGCAGTCAGTTCGATCATCACCTGGCGTCCCCACAATGATGGCTTTCTGACAGACTAAGCAAAGCCGCTAAAATAAATTTAAAAATAACAGAGGAAAGCAGTATCTTTTATTCTTTTTTGTGAGAGAATAGGTGCGATACACATATTTTTTATTTTTTTATTTTTTGTAAATTAATTTCATTTTGCATACATAAAGAAGAGGAAATAAATAAAAAAGAAGAAAGCAAGAGTCATTAAAAATAAAGTTCGAGGCAAACAATATTTTAACAAATTTGAAAAACCTTTAAACAGAATTTCAAACTATTTCGGCAATTGCCAAAATGAAGAAAGGGTCAGCCATAAAGCATAAAGCAGTCAACAAAAGAATTTTGTCGGCTGCTTTATGCATTTTGAGTGATGCTTTTTAACACTTTTATTCCATAAAACAAATTAACGTCAACCGAATTCGAGAGGGACAAAAACAAATGTCGTAAAAATGACTGCGCTTTTACGACAATTTTTGTCTATTGTATTTTAATTTATATTGTAGCTGCCTTTTGTGGGAATTTAAACAAGAAAGAGGCAATAATATGGTTCACCGTAAATATCTCATTTTCTTTTATTTTCTATACTGAAATATAAAGAAATATTTCCACATGTTTTGAGATGGTAATTTATGTGTTGCCTCTGCTTTTTTCTAAACCTTGCAACGAGATTAAAACTGAATAAAAAGAAAGGAAAACTACAGAACTCAATGAAATAAAATAGAAAAAAGAACGTGTAAATTAAAATAAATAAAAAATTCTCCTCCTGAATAAAACAGACACGATGAAGGAATTAAGAAAATAAACAGTTTATAAATAAATAGCATTTCATGGTTAGAAATAAAATGAAATTACGCTAAAAAATCTTACATGATTTTAAGGAAGAAAAACTGAAAAAAAATTATAAATTAGAAAAAACTCAACAACCAAACGAAAAGGAGAAACGTAATATTGTCAATGAAAAGAAACAGTTCTAAATAAGATAAAATAAAAATCTTTAAAATCATGAGAGAGCACAGGTTTTTACCAAATATTTTATAGTTAATATTTAATGCATAAAAGGACAACTAGAATGCTGATAATAACCAATAAAAATTTTCAAAACTATTTTAAAAATGCAATGCTTCTAAAGTAAAATAAAATATTTGAAAGTATATTTCGTATGAAATATTAGGTTAAACAAAACAATAATAATGCAAGCAAAACGGAGAAATTGATGAGGAGATACGGAATCAATAAGACAGTGAGTGAAAAGAAGAGCAGAAAAATGAAAACAGAATAAAAATGAGATATAGAATATTCTGAGAAAGAAAGTTAAATAAAGGAGAGGATAATTAAATAGTTACGAGGAAGAACGGAAAGAAGAAAGGTGAAACGATATTAAGAAGAAAATGGAGGAAAAATTAAAGTATAAATAGAGATGGTAGAAGACATACACAGAAAGAAGTAGTAGAAAGAAATAGAAGAGCAAAGAACCGGAGAAGAAAACAAACAACAACGAAGGAAAAAGAAAGAACAAGGGAGAAAAGAAAGAGGAAGAAATGTAGAAAGAAGAAGTAGGAGAGATAAATGAGATAGAAAAAGAAGGGCAAAAAATATAAGAAAAAAGAAAAAGAACAAGAGCAAAGGAGGAAGGAGAAAGAACAGGAGGAGGAAATAAAAAGGCAAGAGGAAGAAAGACTGAAAGAGAAAAAGAAAAAAGAGGTGGAAAAGAATTACAAGAGGAAGAAGCAGGATAAAGGAATGAAAGGAAAAAGTGAAAGAAAAAAGGAAGAAAGGCAGAAACAACAACAACAACAACAAAGAACAGAGGAGCAGCAGACGGAAGGAGGGGAAGAAAAACAGTATTAGAGGCAGAAAGATGAAGAGGAAAATAAAGAATATGTGGAAAGGATTGAGAAGAAGAAGAAAAAAAAAGAAGAACAAGAAGAAGAAGAAGGGGAAGGGGAGGAAAAGATACAAAAAGGAAGAAAAGTGTGGAAGAAAAGAAAAAGAAGAAAGACTGAAAAAAGAATTGGAAAGAAATTAGAAGAAATCTATAAACAAAGAGCAAATAATGGTAAAAAGTCGAAGACGAACAAGAACAACGACAAAGGAAGACAAGAAAGAGAAGAAAGAACAACAGAGGAAAATAAAGAGGATAAAAGGCTGAAAGAGGGAAAATGGCAATAAGAAATGGAAAATAATGAAAAGGAGGAAAAGGAAAGAAGAAGAAGAAAGAGAAATAAAGGCAGAGAGAACAACAACAACAACTACAAGAAAAAAAAGAAGGGAAGTTTAAAAAGACGACGTATAAGAAGAAAGGCAGAAAAGGAAGAAGAATAGAAACCTGAAGGAAAAGAAGGCGAAAGTGAAGTAAGGGGAA
>JBBBDQ010000738.1:1147500-1155000 GCA_037127315.1 Ascarosepion bandense
CAAACTGAAATTAGAAGCTGAATACAGCGTCACTGAACTGCAAACGAAATAAAGTTTAATGGAACTCTGTAGCGTGGGGATAATATTTTAAAACGTAATTCGAATTTAAAAACACGAAGTAAAAAACTGGAAAAAAAACAAAACGATTATTAAACTTTAGAAAAATATTTTTCTATATTTAAATATATACTTTGTTTTTACGAATAAGAAAAAGGAAAAAAAAATCTAACGCAATAAATAACGTGAATATACCAAACATGTAATCGTTTTTTTCCTACTTCGTTACGTATTTATAATACTTAACGAAAAATATAAAACGATTCAGAAACGAATAAATTACTTTCTGTTGTAATGTTACCAAACCTGAAGCAAAACAATAAAAACAAAAATACAAAATAATAATAATAATAATAATAATAATAATAATAATAATAATAATAATAATAATAACCTAAAACGTATCGAAATAAAATTCTGAGATTCGTATTTCATTTTATTAATTTCAAAACTAGTTAAATGAAAAAAATAATGAAAAAAATTATTTAAAGTTGGCGTCTCCATTCTGCATTATTAGAGGGGACGACGAAAAATAGTGAAACAGTTTCGTAAACGTTCAAATAAAATCGTACGAAATTAATTTTAAAAAATGTCTTGAGTGATAGATGTTTCCTTCCCATTCAAAAATAGATAATAAACCGACACATAAATATGTAGATATATAAGCGTAATAGACATAAATTTAATTAAAGAACATAAATAATTTTATAAAAATAATACTATGGAAACAAATGTACATAAAAATTAAATGGGCGTAAATATTTATACAGATAATGCGATTTCAGTAGATAAAAAATTAAAAAATAACAATAAATATATTAAGATGAAATATTTAAATAATCCCATCTAAACAAATTAGAAAGTAAATTAATCAAATATTTGCGTAAAAAAGAAATTATATATTTTTAGGCAATATATGTAAAATGATGCGTTAATATCCATATATGCACGCTCGTGCGTGTGTACGTAAAATTAAATTAAAATATAGAAAGTGACGTTTAATTGTTGTTACAGCTTTTCCACTTTTTCAGATATTTTTTGCTCATCATGAAATAAAAGAGAAAATAAATAAGTAAAATACAAATAAACATTCCAAAATAAAGAAATACGGAAAATTAAAATCGAAAATACATTTTGTAATATAGTAATAACACCAAGTAGAAACTTGTGAAGCTTTATTAGACTTAAAGATATTTATTGTGCAAATATGTACAAATATGGCATAAGGCCAAAATGGCAGACGAGGTAGGATGGTCTTCATCTGTCTTATGCTTAAACTTAGCTAGCCAAAATCACTGACTTTGTAGGGGCGTCGGCTATGTTTGTCCAATTGGCCTTGTGCCAAACACAACTGAAGTCCCCACAATTTAAAATATCAGAAGGTTGAATAAATGGTTGGAAAAAGTGAAAGTATTTTGTTTGTGAAATAAATGTAATTTTATTGATAGAACTAAATAACAAATTTGTAAGAAGTAAAATACTCGAATAGAAAATGCATGTAGTTAATCAATTTGTATGAGTGAAATGTTCCAATAGAAATAGGAGTAAAATGCGTGTGTGTAAAAAGATTAATCAGTTTACTTAGCTAATAAAGTCTGTGTTCTTTTCCTTTTTATGGCAGGAGAAAAAGTGAAGATGAAAGTCAAGAGATAAAGGAGATTGTACTTATCGGAGTCCGTTGAAGTATCTTGTTGTTTTCTTTTATGGTGTGTGGGTGAAGATAAAGAAAGAAAAATTGGAAGTAAAGGTAGAGTTAATGTGTGTCAGCGAGACATGACCTCGGCTTGAATTTTATTCCTTACATGGAGACGAGATGCTTCAGATACCGCTCCCATTCTGACTCTTTTGACCGGTCAAGAGATGTGATTTAAGTAGTGAATCTTAGTCATGTGACCGGCTCTAACAGATATTTTCATTTTTAGGTGAAAAAAAAAAAGAAATTGGCTAGCGCCATAGACCAATTATCTATTTCCCATCTAATCAGCACCCAAAATCTTAGTTTTTACACTGACTTTTGAAATTTGCCTTGGTCTGGGTTTTTCCAAAGTGTTTTAAGTCGTTCTGATCATTTTTGCAGGTGTGCGATTTTACTTTTTGCGTTTTAGTTAATTGTTGGGTGATGTATGATTTGTATCCTATAACCTAAACATACCACAGTATTCCTTCCACCAAAACAATACAATCATATTGGCCATTCTTACTGCAACCCCCATAATAACTCATGGTCTCTATGATGTTCTTATCTTACTCCTTGTGTACAATTTTCTGTGTTGGGCGGGCCGGATAATATAACAACTTTTTAAAATTTATAACCCCAATGAACATTTACAAGGAAAACAAGATCTATTTACAAGAAACAATACAGAATAATGTTAGTAATAAAAAAAGACACCATCCTTAAAAGTGGCAGAACTATCAGTTAAATAGACAAAATTAATGCTGAACATTAAAAATTCATTCATTTGATCAAACACTAACTTAAACACACATTCATCCAAACACAACAAAAAATATGAAAAAACAATCTAAAAAAAACGTCGTTCCGAATTCACCAGAGAAGTGACAACTCTGGTCACCTAACGGAGAATGGAAGGGTGAATTCAACTAAAAACAGTGGGAACAAAAGTCCAAGTGACTAATGAACATACATCCCAGGCTGAAAATGTGGAGTGCCCAATGCTCTTGGTTAGCCTCTAATTGAGCTTGGAGAAGCTCTATATTCTCCATTTTCGCAAATCCAAAATTATACTTCTTTTGCAATTCTTGAAATAGGATGGATTTTAGGCTGGTGCGGTGACCTTTACGCTGGTAGTTGGTGTGGGTCTGTCCATGGTTTTAGTACGGAGAAATTAAAGGAACTAAGTTTCTGGTGTCTGGCGCTATGGTGCTACCAGCAACGAGCCATTCCCCTTTTTTCTTCTCCACAACTGTACAAAGCTTTTCGGGGAATGTGGGCTGTGAACAAGACCCAACCGAGAGTTTGACCACACCGGTCCCGGTCCTCAGAATGTCCATTACACACGAAGCTGAATTTACAGACATGGCGAGAAGCGGGAGTTTGGTGGATAGGGACCTGAATTCCAGAAACCTTCTTCTCTGGTCAGAAAGAGGAGAGGTAACTAATCCCTCAGCACCTCCAGTACCTCCAGCACCTCCAGCACGTTGCTTTTTGGTCGGTTATGATGACTAGCATTTTCAGGCCCCTATATCCAGACAATTTGGGACGGAGAAAATAGCTTTACGGTCCAACATGATTGTGAAATTCCATCTCCCAGGTCACACTGGGACAGATATGCGGTTATGAACCTCAAATATTGTAACGCTGGTACTACGGCTGTCTTCGTACGCGTTTGTTTTTTTTTTTAATATCAAATATTTCTTTATAAGTTTCCGATTGCTTTTATGCATTCTTCCGTCATGGGCAGCAATATGTTTCACATAAAAAAGCTTGAATCTTTAATTATTCTCTGTGGCTTAAACCTCAGAGGCTCAAAGGATTTTTCCACTTTGTCTTTCGTAGAGCAACAAATTTTTCGCTCACGCTTGTCCACCACGAAGACTGATGCAATTCATTTTCCAAATTTCATTAATTCTTGGAGGGTTTCAAGTGACCAGTTTCTTTTATAGTATGAACGCAACTCTTGGCTCGCTCCAAAAACTATGCAATATTGATAATACATTAAGCGAGGACTACCACCAACAGGGTGATTCCCCGGACAATAGTCCGAATAATGTAAATATTGTAAAGAAGGAGCAATGTAATTGATCTTGAACCGGCTGCTCGCCCTCAGCCACTTTCTAATCTATGGAATGTGGCTTCCCTCTGTCTTTTCTACACGTATTTTCAAAGCTTTTGCTCTAACGAGCTTCAATTTTTGGTACCCCGCCATCAATTTACGCGTGCAACGAGATTAGCAAATACGTCCAACACTTTTACCGTCAAAATAGGCAAATGTAACCGCCAATTTTGATCCAGCTTTTTCTTTTCTCGCAATTCCCGCCCGTGAAACTCCCTTCCCTATGCACGCTTCCCTGATAGCTACTATCTCCAAAAATTTAAATACAACGTCAATTGCCATCTTCTATTTCTGTGACTCCCCCCTCCCCATACACCTTCTACAACATCACTTACTCTTTTCTTTTCTGTTATCCGTCTCTTCTCATTGTTATCCCTTGCTCACCAGTGGCAATATTGCCTTGCTTGGGGTGAAACGATTATATAAAAAAAGTATTGCCAAATCTGACTATTACATAATTCTAATAAAGATCAGTCTATCAATATCCATCAAACTATCAATATCCATCAGAATTATCAATATCAACAGATTGATAGATATTAGATATGCACCATCCTATCAATATCCATCACTAATATCCATCGACTTATCGATATTCATCAGCATATCTAATATCTATCAATCTGTTGATATTGATAATTCTATTGATATCCCTCAGTATATCTAATATCTCTCAGTTTATTCATATCCTCGAGTCTATCAATATCGATCAATCTCTCGATATCATCTGTCAATCGATATCCACCAGTCTATCATCAATCTGTCAATATCTATAAGTCTATTGATATCCCTCAGTATATCTAATATCCTCAATCTACTGATATCCTCCAGTCTATCGATATCGATCAATCTATCGATATCATCTGTCAGTCAGTATCCATCAGTCTAATATCCATCAATCTATTGACATCCATGAAGCTATCGATATCCATCTGTCTATTTATTATCCATTAATCTAATATCCATGTTGTAATGAAACATATGCACGGGCAAATAGGGTCCGGGGGGCAAAAAGAAAAGAAGATGGTTGAAGTTTTTGGTGGAGATCTTTTTTTTGTCTGAAAACGTGAGCATTGTTTTTCAGTGGGAATTTTTACTTGTAATGAAAGACGTTGTGGACTATTTTTCATTGTTTGCTTATCTGTGAGACATTTTATAAAACACTGTGGATTACATTTTTTGTTTCAACTGCAAGACAATTTTTACAATCTATTAATCTGTTGTCCATTAATCTATTGATATCTGTCAGTCCGTCTAATATCCATCAATCTATTGATATCTGTCAGTCCGTCTAATATCCATCAATCTATTGATATCTATCAGTCCGTCTAATATCCATCAATCTATTGATATCTATCAGTCCGTCTAATATCCATCAATCTATTGATATCTGTCAGTCCGTCTAATATCCATCAATCTATTGAAATCTATCAGTCCGTCTAATATCCATCAATCTATTGATATCTATCAGTCCGTCTAATATCCATCAATCTATTGATATCTATCAGTCCGTCTAATATCCATCAATCTATTGATATCTATCAGTCCGTCTAATATCCATCAATCTATTGATATCTATCAGTCCGTCTAATATCCATCAATCTATTGATATCTATCAGTCCGTCTAATATCCATCAATCTATTGATATCTATCAGTCCGTCTAATATCCATCAATCTATTGATATCTATCAGTCCGTCTAATATCCATCAATCTATTGATATCTATCAGTCCGTCTAATATCCATCAATCTATTGATATCTGTCAGTCCGTCTAATATCCATCAATCTATTGATATCTGTCAGTCCGTCTAATATCCATCAATCTATTGATATCTGTCAGTCCGTCTAATATCCATCAATCTATTGATATCTATCAGTCCGTCTAATATCCATCAATCTATTGATATCTATCAGTCCGTCTAATATCCATCAATCTATTGATATCTATCAGTCCGTCTAATATCCATCAATCTATTGATATCTATCAGTCCGTCTAATATCCATCAATCTATTGATATCTATCAGTCCGTCTAATATCCATCAATCTATTGATATCTATCAGTCCGTCTAATATCCATCAAACTATTGATATCTATCAGTCCGTCTAATATCCATCAATCTATTGATATCTATCAGTCCGTCTAATATCCATCAATCTATTGATATCTATCAGTCCGTCTAATATCCATCAATCTATTGATATCTATCAGTCCGTCTAATATCCATCAATCTATTGATATCTATCAGTCCGTCTAATATCCATCAATCTATTGATATCTATCAGTCTACCGTCATACACCAGTGCATCTAATAAGGATAAGTCTATCGATATCCATTAATCTATCTAATAACCATCACACTACTGATATCCATCAGTCTATATAATACACATCAGTCAATCGATAACGATTAGACTATTTGATATCCATCAGTCTATCAAATATGCATGTCGATCGAAATTCACTAGACTATCTAATGTCTATATATCTTGCACTCTGTTTATGGCTATAAAGTTATTAGCATTTATCAGTTAATATTTAATTATATCACGCAAAGACAATTCTGACTTTCTAGTCTAATTGTTTTATTGATTCTTGTTAAATTCCACTGTAATACCTGTACATTATCTATTGAAAACTGGCGTTCCCAATTCTCATTGTTCGACTCTCGCTTTATTTGGAGAGGAGAAAAGAATCAAGGGAGAAATGGATTCATGCTTTTTTCCAATATATTAACGGATAAACGTACAGCCATCTCTTCACGTGTTTTATTCTGTATTACAGTCTATAAGTATCTATTTATATCATTTTTTATTTGTACATCGATTTGGCGGTTGGTTGACTTTGTTTAGCGGCATATCAACATTAATGGGCTATTTAATTGCCGAAATTTAAATATTATGTACGTAATTTTTGCTTTCAGGTTAAAAGAATTTTTCTTTTTTTTTTTTTAGATATTGTAGATCATAAAATGCATTGTTGGTAATTTTACATAAAATATATTTTTATATATTTTAGTGTTGCCTTCATTGTCATTTTGCTATAAAAATATATTGTTGTTCATTTTATGATAAATATAAAGTATTGATTTTTGTTATGGTCTGGAACTTAACAGATGCTACCCACCCCTGTGTCATGATGAAGTTGGGAACATAACCCAGTGAATCCTGTGACTTGACGTGAGTTCAATACCTGGCTACAGCGGAGGTAAACAAAAACTTAGAGAGTTGAGTTAAAGGGAAATAAATGATACTGAGACGTCTGAAAAATGCATGGCTCATGAAACTAGAAAAACTTAGCCCAGGGAACAAAATAGTGTGCACTTTGAAATTCCAACTACCTGAAGAAGGCTGGAGCGTGCAACGGCTGAAATGTCAGCAATATAGCAACAAAGATGAGGACAGCAGTCCGAACAATGTAAATCGTGTAAATAATCTAGTTTGAAGTTAATAAAAAGCTTTAATGATAACAAAAGCAAATACTAGGTGTGTAATTGTAATTATTATTCAAAATGGTGTTAGCGGTCCTTCAAGCATGTAACGTAGAATAGTGGAATGGGTGAGACAGCGACGTCAATAAAAAGAAATGTATCATTCCAAAATTTCAAGCGGCTTCTTAAGACTCTTACCTGTCAATTCTTTGATCC